>JAHDVE020010501.1:0-226110 GCA_022606495.2 Halesus radiatus | reverse complement strand
CTTCCATTCACATTCGCGTCATATATTCTCCTTACACTCTTTTCTTCGTTCATTCGCTCTACATGTCAAAACCATCTAAGCGTCCCTTTCTTAATCTTACTCACTACGCTTATATCAGCCTTGCATTCATAAAATTATTAAATATGATTTAGATTAAATTTTACAAAAATTAAATGCAGTTCTACAAGTTAAACACACAAAAAAATTCCTCATCGTATTAATCATTGAAGATACTATTAAAAAATCTCAAATGAAATATATATATTTTTTTTTTTTACATGATTACCGCACAAGAGTCTCAACTGCTCCCAACCATCTGGAGCCAGTGAGACTATGGCATCCCCAATTGGGAAATGTTGTGAGGCTGAAGGTATTGGGAAGGGGAAGAGGAAGGTGGGGAAATACCTGGCTATTCAGATCTGGTCACTAAACACGGCTATAAGCCATTTCAAGCAACGTTTCAATTCTGAATGGTGGTCTTTCACCAGGGCGATATAAATATAAAATATAAATATATATTTATATAGCGATATAAATATAAATATAAAACAGAATAGACACAACAAAAATAAAAAAGGTACCGTCGAATCTTGGACTCTTACTCAGTGTCTTTTCTGTATCATATTTCATTTGAGATTTTTTAATATTTTCTTCGATGATTAAAAAAATATATATATATACATATATATATATAGTCATAAAGTTTATACCACTTGCCGAATCTACTCTCCTTTTTATAAATCAAATTTTTAAATGAATATAAAATAAGTTGGCGATGCAATGGGAAGTAATACAAAATAATGTGCTTAAATATCATAGATGATTTAAGAGGAACGGCTGCGCGCCCTGTTTCAAACAAAACTTAATTTTGGTTTTGAGGCCAAAATATCCACCCAAATGATCTTTTTTTAAACTGAAAAGTATACTAATTGTATAATACGGATTAGAAGTATTTTTTTTTATTTATTTTTGTTTTAAATTATGAAATACAGGACATTAAAGAAATCAATTTTTCACGATTTTACATGCAATATTGATAATTATTTTCGGGTTTATGGTAAAAAGAAAATAGTTTGTCATATTTGCATATGTAAATACGATTACGCGAAATGAAATTAAAAATACAACATCCTTAAAAATCTTTTTTTCGGGTTGATATTTTTAATTACGTACGGAAAATTTGTGTTTCAACGTGAATTGGTCGTTTTTAATCTAAATTTAAGACAAAGTGAAAATCAATCGTTTGATGAAATTATGAATTTAGTCCATCATAATGCTTATTTTAACACCTTTTTATTGTATTTTAATCACCATTCCTGAAATAATTGCTAAAGTTGCCTCCCAAATCGCGAGAAATCGATTTTTTTAGTAGCCTTTATTTTGTAGGTTAAAAAAAATAAATTTAATTCTTCTAATCCGTACTAGATATTTTCTATAAAATAAATATCATTAGGTTTAGTTTAGTATTTTGAATTTATAAGACAACGTAAAATGACAGTAGATTAAGAAAATAATTAACACCACCATTATAAGATATCAGCATTTAAGCTTCCCACGAACGAAGCCCGTTCAATAATATTTTATTCCAACAGTAGCCTGCGAATTCCTTTTGACTCCGACGGCGCCAGCTCCACGGAACAATACAACACGCGTACTATCCACATATAGCTACGCACATAGTACGCAGTGTAAAGTATCATTATTTGTATTATTTATTGTTAAAGTTTCGACTCGTAGAGCATAACTTGTGGCCGATTTATGATTGGTCCGTGGCCGGCGGATTGGCATGAAGTTACTGCCCTTGCAGACGATAAGTTCCTGCCGATTGGAGTGCCTACCTACTGGTGTTGCCAGCGCTTTTTGCCTGCAATTTAAATACCGGGAGTGTGTGTGGAGACTCAATTCAGCTATGGCTCTGTATTAAATGGTTCTCAGGGAATGAAATTCAATAAAAGTCGGTTCTTGCCTGTTTATTTTATGACAGACATGCAACAAAACAACTGAGTGCCAAGAGTGTTGTTGTGATTTGATTTTTACTTTAGAAGATGCTAGTTTTGAGGAAGTAAAATCTGGGAGCGGATCTTCTGAACTAAGAATCGATTATAATCGATTAAATACAATTATACGGGGTTCATCACCGATTTTGGACTTGTACATTCTACCACAAATTTTTAAACCCTAATTTTGGAACCTACACGGGTATATTGAATAATGTTTTTCCGGCGAAGTATAGTTTCATGCTTTAGCAGAATCAGGACCTAGATTTGTAGATTGTAAAGAAGTACCGAAGTCGATTAATGACGGAGTAGAAGCAATAAAATTAATCATGCAAATAATATTGCAGCATGCTTTGAATCATCGTATTCATGTGCAATACAATATACTTCCATCATCACCCCTTATTCATACTTTAATAAAGGTAACTAAATATTTATTGTTTGTCTATGCTTATATCGTCATTATTTTAGTATATTTTGTATCCTGACGAGGTGACTGGAAAGGTGGAATTAACATTGGCGTCCAAAAAATCTTCAATCTCAGATATGCAGATGACACCACCCTCATTGCATCTTCCGAAGAAGAAATGAATCACCTCCTTGTCAAATTAGAAGAAGAAAACAAAACTAATGGTGATCGACAGGGCAAACATCTTTGTAAGAACAAATGTTCTCACAGACCTAGAAACGGTGAATAACAATAATAATAATGTTTTGTTATATTCTTTTTTATAACAAAATAACAAATAATGATGTCCTCACTGGGATTTCCTGTGCTGATAATTTCATTTACAAAATATTAAGTTACATTATATTAAAATGATTGATGAAAAAAAAATCTAAGGTGGGATGTTTTAAGTGTAGTTAAGTGGTTGTGGTGTTAGTCTGTATTTGGTGCCAATATATTTTCTGTTTCAGATCTCCCTATGTAACGTATTCAGTGTTTTATTTGATTTTTAAAATTATTATGGTTGTTGTGATTTTTAAAGGATAGTGTGATTTTGTTGTAGAGTTTAGTACCACAGTATAAGAAGTTTTTTTGTCCAAATGTTGTGTTTGTGGTTTTCTAATATGTGTGATTGTTATTATTTCTTGTGTTTTGTGTATGTGAATGTAAAGTAGTATTTTTTTAGAGTATAATTGTTTTATTGACATAATGTTTGTTGAAGATTCTTATGGAATTAATTATTAGGATTTTGAGTACAATTTTGGTGATGTATTTTTGTGTTCTAATGAGTAAATTAAGAATATTATCATTAGCACTGCCCCATTCGATAATACCATATTCAAATAGTGATTGGCACAGAGCCACGTAGATCTTAATCAAATCTTTGGTACTGAGGACATTCCTGATTGTTTTTAAAAAAAGTAAGTTCATTTTTAAATTTTGTTATTTAAATAAATAATGTGGTCAGTCCACAATAACTTCATATACCTAGGCTCATCTATAAGTGACGAAGGAGGTTGTGAAAAAGAAGTGAAAGAAGGATTTGCATGACAAAAGATGCCATGAGTAAGTTGCAAAAGATATGGATTGACAGAGGCATAACGAACACCACCAAGATGAAACTCGTCGGGGTGCTGATTTCCCCCACATTCTTTTACAGTGTGGAAAGATGGACACTCAGAACCATTGAAACGAAGTAAATAGACGACCCCGAAATGTAGTGCTGGAGGAAAGTGCTCAGGATTCCATAGTGGTTTATATATAATAATTTTTAACAAATTATTTTTTTTAATACCCCACTAACAGATATCTACTATTTTAATAATGAAGAAATTATTTTTATCAGGACGGAAGCGAAACACTATGAAAGCAATACGAAATCAAATTGTTGATAAATGATTATACCTACCAAGTATAAAATGTGAGTTATGTTGTACTAAACCTGTTCATGTTATCGTTAATTTCTCAATGTTAAGGGCTTCCGTAACATTAATACAAACCTGATAACTCTCGCCGTAAAGCGTTATTTTCCACCATTGACGATTTGGAATACCGAAACACACCTAATTTTTCACAAAACACTCACCCTCCAATTATATTTTTTTATCACCGATGAGATATATTTTTTTGTTTATGTTGGTCTCATTACACTGCTTCACATTATGTTAACACACGTACATGATGTTATTGCATTTCTTCGCAATGGAACCAAATGTAATCCTTCATATTCATAAATACTTTAATTACTTTGTTAAAAATTAACAAATGTATATACATATTTTATTTTATTTTTTAAGATATTTGTTATATATAATTAACAACTTTGTTTACATGGTAATAACAGTAGGTATGTAAGTACTAAAAATGTATATTTATTTATTTGTATAATTATTATTAATTATATTATAATGCTTTCAGTTCCTTTTTTTTAAATGAATACCTCCCTAATTGAGAAATTCTCGTGTTTAGAGAGGGAGTACTGTTATGTTTGTTTATACATTTAATTGATTTCAAGATTACTACCATGAACATGATATTCTGATGTCTTTAAAAAAAATATATAGAAAATTTTCAGAAATAAAACAGATGTATATAATGTATGCATATATACATTTTTTCTAAGTGAACTTATTTTATACACCTAAATTTAGTTTCTTGTAAAGTTTTTTCTTAAAAATTTAATAATTTTTTTCATCTTGTATTTCTTTAGAAAGTTTGTTAAAATATTTAATGGTTGAATATGTGTAATGGTGTTGAGCTGTTGTTGTATTAAATTTACGGATTATTATTTGTCCAGTGGTTCTCGGCCTGGTGCTCAAAGACTTTAATTTTAGGTTTTCTTTATGGATTTAAAGTAATGATTTTTTTTGGTTTATTATATTTAAATCTAAAACTTTAAATTTGTCGAATAACTGACGGGTTGAAAAATTAGATCGTTTTATTAGAATTATTTTAATGAGTCTCCTTTGGACTATTTCCAATGGGGCTTATTTTGTTTTAAACGCTCCTCCCCAGCCTATTATTCCATATTGTAGAATTGATTGTGCTAAAGCATAGTAAACCTTTTGTATCACAGATTTTTGTAAAATATTTCTTATTTTGAGGAATATGTAGTGTAGTTTTCGTATTCGTTTAATATTTTGCGCAATGTGTTCTGTTCATTTAATATGTTGATCTATTGTTATGCCCAAATATTTTATATGATTCTTTTTTGTCAATGTAGAGAATTTGGGTGAATTGAAGTTATCAGGATAATTCTAAAAGAGTTATGTATAATAATTTTGGAACTTATTTTCGGAAGGTTTTGGCCGATAGTGTAAAGTTTTGTCAGTCTGTTTTTAAATCTGAATACCGCGCAGGAGTCCCAACAACTCTGGAGCCAGCGGGACTATGGCGTGTTGGTGGGGAGGGGAAATTTGGGGAAGTTAGGGCTATTCAGGTCTGGTCACCAAGCATGGTTAAAGCCATTTCAAGAAATGTTTCGATTCTGCATAGTGGTTTTTCACCAAGGCGATACTGAAAGTATCTTCCACTTCTCTTTTTTGGTTATTGATTATATGGGATCCTTTTTTTTTCAAAGACAATGAAAGCCATTTTTTTTGCAGAACGATTAATTTCATATAATAAATCATTAAAAATATACTTGCATTTTGGCAATACATATTAAAATTGAGAAGAAGCATTCGGAAGGCAATATTATTTGCATGAGGGTGTACTTTGAAGAACAAATGATGTATGTACCATTTTTTTGATACGGTAGTTTACCTATTACAAAACGCATAATATTCTCGATAGCTGCGGGTATCTTTAAAATTATTTAAGTGCTATTAAGTATATCCTTACATATATAATTCTATCCTTACTATAACAATATTGTACTGCTGTTTTATTTTACCTCTCAATTTGTTTAGTATTTGCTGACTTTTTGATATTTTTATAATATTATTTAAATCGATATAATGTAATTGGACTCTAGTATCTCTATAACAAAACTGTTATGCTCCTTTCATATTAAAAAAAAAGTTTGTCCAACTTGTGTATATTGATCAAAACATATTGTTCTCATATTGTTCTATTATTGCGCTAGATTTGTATGACGATTGTCATTTACTGTTGTATTATATAATATTGTTAAATTAAGCTCCTGCTGATAAGATACTTGTAGTGGCTTAGTGGGTACAAGTTCCCATTGTATGTAATTCATATTGTACAATAAAAAAAAAATTAAAAATCTTTAAAAAATGCAAAAAACAATTTTAACGAAATCAATAGTTATTTTTAAAAATTTATTCTCCGCTAACCAAGATGACGCTTGATAGAGAATTATGTTATATCTCTATTCGTGTTCTCGACTTCTGCCCCATGTCCTTGACCGAAGTTACAGCGGGACAAATGTTGAACATTATTTCTGAATGCTTCTCAAATGATTCTACACACTCCTATAAAAGCCAACATATCATTGGGTATGAAAATCAAAATGATACCCATCCCAGGAGTTTTGATAATTGGTTCTTACTTATTTTGGCATAAATTTAGATTTAGTAAAAAATAACCTAAAACAAATACATTTTTTATATCATTTAATGAAAATGCTTTGAACCCTTTTATCCCGTCAGCTCATATAAATATCTGGTTTTAAGTGTATCCCGTATTAGCATATGAACATGATGCTCCCCATACAGAAATCGAAGAAACAAATCGTTTTGTCAATCACATTTCTTTCTTTAACCTCATTATACCGCTCCTCCGAATTAACATCCGATACATAATTTCTCGCAGCTGGCAAGCCAAAGCGAGCTTTAAGCTCTGTGCTTTAAGGGATGCTTCGGCCTACTCAACGGAGGCTTTCTGGGAGGTCTGTACGTGTGCATCGTGTTCCAGAGTCCAATTAGCAAATACCTCGGGTCAGAATCGGGGAAAATATAAAGTATGGAAAATAAATAAGTTGCAATGGATGTAACAAATGACAGGATGGAGAGATACATATTTCTTGTGACGACCACCGGGTTGCCGTAGGTCTGACGGTCCCGTAGACAGACGCCTCGCTTTTGTTGGGGTCACGCGTTCCGCTCTTATCAGATCTAAACAAAGTTTTTGGAAATTTAATGTTTCAAACTGTCTGACAGTTTGAAAATGGCCTTAAACGCCGAAATAGCTGTCACAATAATAAAATAACTAAAAATACTTGCAAAACTTAATAATAACATTATTAAATTTGATTCACATTAAATTAAATAGAGTCCTACGAATTAAACACAAAAACAATTAATAAAGTTTTTGGAGCTTATTTACTTTTTTGCTTTTGATTCAGAAATTGTAATTATTATATTGTCAGTACCAATATTAGGGTTTTTCATCTAATTGATGGATCTACCTTTTTAATTTTTTTTTGTACTATAGTTTATGTATAAAACAAGTGCTTACAATTTTATTTACTTATTGAGTTAGTTCATATTACATTTCATGTATATAAATTAATTGCGTACGTGGTTACATTTCATTGTTTATATAATTATAGTTTTACAGTAATCGTAAAAAAATATTTTTAAATAGATTCATTCTTCTGACTTTCAGGCATCTCATCATACATTTTCATTTCTCTATACATTAAGAGGAACGCCTGCGCGACCTGTTTCATAGAAAACTTAATTTTTGATTTGAGGCCAAAATACTCACCTACACCTAATGATCTTATATTATCACCGGATATGGATCTCCAATGATAATTGCAAAATTCCTACAAAACTGGAAAAGACGTTCTACAAAAGATAAAAAAAGGAATGGTGTAACATTTCATCGGTTTTAATATAGTCAATATTCGTTTAAATTGGTTCTCTTAATGTTAAAAAAAACTCAAGGAACAAATGAAGTGGGTGTGCCGGTAACTCAAATTGACTCAAATGCTCTGGGCTGCGGCAGACAGCGCGGCGACTCCGTTGAGTTCGTTCGCGGTCGGAGTGATTCAGGCGACATCGACAGCCGCCTCACCTCCCTTCCGATTTCAGGCGCGGGAACTATATTTTACACTGATTTCGCAAGGAACGTAGATTCTATTAATATACCTCAAAGGTTTTATGCAATAATTCCTTACTGTATCGGACGTACCTTCTCCCAGATTATTCCGACGCGGCCATTTTTCGTCTTCGTATTTATGTATAAGAATTTTATGTTTTGTTTGTTAATATATGTAACGGGCGGTCTGGCGAGCTTGTTCGCACCAGACCGCTCAAACTGAAATGACTGAATAAAAGCGTTGGAGCGGGACAGTTGGTGGGATGGAGACCGACTTGTCGGGCATCTACACGGCACCGGCGGTCCGCGCTTGGTGGACCACATAAATAGCCTGCAAACGCCAGTTTGCGGCAGTTAGCATTTGACCGCCAGCCTGATAAGTACTCCTCTCTGCCCGCCGCCCGCTCTGACTTCTGAACCACTCGCCTTGTTTCACTCTGACCACTGCTTACCTCCATCGGACTACTGCCTCGGACTGGACCCAATAAGCTACTGCCTCGGACAAGATTAACAATAAAGTGACATTTGGAGATAAATACTATTACTTTTATATGTTTTGTAAATTAGCTTATATTTTTTGATCCTGAAATTGTGTTTTTCTTACTCCAACACCATTGCTTGAATTGGTGGGTGATGCCTAAAAATTACAGCAGATCTATTCAGATAAACAAAATATATTTTATTTATTTATATATATATACCGTAAACAATAATTACACTTCACTACAAGCATAAGAATACAGCACATATAAATTTAAAAACATAACTATTAAATGTGGCATTAGATCGTGCAATGACATCAGAGTGTATATAAAGAAAAAAAATTCACGAAGGATATAGAAGTAAAAGATATGCGCACATATAAAACATATAGTGATTGAAAAGATATGACAGTATTACCTTTTTGTACTTACCTTCTGTGCAGTTAAATAGATTCGCTACATCTGCACATCTATTACTATCTTCATTTAATCTAGGTACAAGCGAGTGTTTGTAATGCTCAGTCCTGGCGTTGTTATATTTAAATAGGATTTTGGAATGAGTTGCTCTCATAGGTATATGAAATTGAATGCTGTTAATTAAATCAGGGAATGAGTCATTTAAATACTCTTTGATATTTCTGTCGATAATACACCCCTGTACTCGTTTACTTCAATACACAGAAGCGAATATGTCTGCTTAATAACGAATAATTACCGTTGAGCTCCGGTTTTGCTACCTTGTTTTCATATTTACCTCTCGCACACCACTGGTGGTGGCTGAAGTCGGTAGCTAGTAGCTAGTAGTCCATACAACAAGCCCTTCCTTGTAAACATTTATCTTGCTCGATGGGATCGGCGCAGAACCATTTCTGATTCAGTAAGATACCTGATTAATAAAAAGAGTAAAGTGATAAACGGATAATTACTTGATAAATTACGATGGGATAAAAGAACGATGTGATAAAAAGTTGATTACTTGATAAAATGCGATGAAAAAGGAAGATGTGATAAAACCTGAGTTTGTGAAACACTTTCTGTTCAGGCTGATACCTGATTAATAACAAGACGTAATAAAAAGAATATTAATTGATTACATACTATCATCTAAATAGCCATATGATCAAAATATGTTTACATTATGAAATTCTGAGACATAAGGACGATGTGATAACAGGTTATATTGTGACACACTTTTGATTCAGTAAGGGCGGGTCTCCGGCGAATGTTTTTTTGAAACTATGTCAGACATAGTTGTATTATACAGAATCATTAACAACCTAATTGACAGCCCTGCCGTCCTCGCCATTATTAATCAAATATACCGACGAGAAACACGAGACAAACTGTAACATTTTTCTGCAACACTTACACAACCAACTATCAGCCTCATTGATTAACCAATAGGCTGCATGATCTGGGCAACAGATTTGGAGATATCGTAGATGTATTTGCTGACTCCATTTATACAGTAAAGCGTCATCTATACCAGCACTTCGATGAATCCTGCAATACGTATCTTGTAGGATTGGATAATTTAGCGTTAATGATTTGTGTTATAATATTGTTTTGGTTTTCTATTTTATGTAACTGTTAAACGTTTTAAAAAGATTGTTCATTACTTTATGGATTTGTATGTAGAATCTCTATGTACTTGTAATTTTCGATAACTCTTTATATTATGTTCTAATATCCATGTAAAAGCCCGGATGGGCGTATAATCAAATAAATAAATAAATTACAAAAAAATGTTTTCCATCGGCCACGGAAAGCAAAAACATTGTGTATGCATATACGAATGTGTATGACCACGCCCCAATGTTTTGTTGTTTTTGTGTAATATTGTGAAAAAACTAGCGCAGGAGACCCAGCATGCGATACACTTTTAATAAGTAGATGATTACTTAATATACTTCGATGAGATTATAAAGACAATAGAGACCTATACCAATACCAATAAAAATGATGGCAATTGAATTAAATATGCGTGGTGTATTAAATCCTGTAATTCGTTGTTAGTTTCTACGAGCATTAGTAATTTTATATTTGTATTTAATTATTTTTGTGTTTAATTCGTAGAACTCCATTTTTTTTTTAAGAAATTTTATGTAAATCAAATGTAATAATATTATAATTATGTTCATTCATATAAAAACACTAAAATAAAAAAAAAGAAACAAAATAAAAAATATATATATATATTTGTATTAAAAAACGTATATTTGTTTTAGTTTCCAGACTTGTTCACAGAAATTTGATAGACTAGCTGTCGGTACATCTCTGATGGCGAATCGACCGAGAGACTGAGAGCAGAAACCATGAGATCTCTGAGGCGAATGTTTATAAAACCATTTGCGATCGTGTAAAAAATGTTGAGATTCGTAAATACTGCAAGACTGTTGTAAGCGGTTTGGGCATGTAGAGCGAATGAACGAAGAAAGGAGAGTAAGCATAATATATGACGCGAATGTGAATGAAAGAAGAAGCCGGAGATGCTCGAGGAAGAGACAGGCCACGTCAGAAGTCGGAATAATAGAAGAGAATGTATGAATGTGAATGAAGCGAAAAGTGTATGCCAAGATCGAGTTGTTTGGCGGTCCGTCCTCTCTGTATACCCCTGCGGTGAAACGGCGTGATGGTTAGCTAGTTAGTTAGTTAGTTAGAAACCATGATCCATGAACAACCCAAAATACGTATCAATCCTCAGAAGTGGCTAGTTATTCCAAATAGGCTTTTAATTGTCTGTCTGCAACGTGTTGTGCAGTACTTTGGTGTTCTCTGTAGCTACTCAGCTAATGTCGACTTCTAGAAATGGCTCCTGCCAGGGCAAAGGTTCCATTTGAACATCTTGGAATTCTAATGCTTATGTGTTAGGAGTGCGACGTGTCTATCATGGCACAATTTCGGCCATCCTTTGTCTTGCTTCTAATCAACACGTTTATGTTTCTATTTAAGTAGCTACCTTTATTAGCATGAGTATTTTTTTGGCTGTTTGTGTGGTGAACATTTTTAGAACACTTAGTGAAAGTCATAGTTATTCGGAGAAAATAAAGACGGAATTTTTAACAATCTTCCTTTTAATCTTAAAATTATAGAAAATATCCATGAATTCCAACATAAATTAAAAAAATATATCTTAAACTAGTGTAACAGTCTTTTATTTGTAATTATTATTAGATTTCGTTTTTTTATTGTTCCACAAACCTTGTGTTTATTTTCTTTCGTTTAATAGTATTACTATTTATAAAATTTCTCACGACTAATTCATATTTTCCTGCTATACTGTACAACTTACACATATACTGTATACTTATTCCACATTAGCCGGACGCGCACAAATGCTGTTGCCAGGGAACTAATCAGAAGAATGTGCGAGTTATTCAATCAAAATCAACCTTTGATGGATTCCGACATATTCTTTAATAAATGCAGTACTTTTAAGAGAAAATTGAAAACTGTTTTCATGTAAAAAATATTGATCAAACAAACTTCAACGAACAGTTTGTGTACTTTTTATTATTTCTTTGTATAACAATATTTTTAATTTAATCGTTATTTTTTCCATTTAAGATTCTTGTAAATATTATTTGTAAAGTTTATTTATCTTCTGTTACTTTATTTAGACATTGTGCATTTTCTAATTTTTTTCTGTGTAACAGTCTTAAATTCCTTAACTTGCCTAAATATTATTTTAAAGGTGAAAATCCTATGAATCAGTGACAAATAGCTAGGATTCAGGTGAGTGTTCCAGACATTGTATATTGTTTTGATATTACTGTCTGTATATGTATTTTCTCCTTACGATATTTTAATGTTATGATCTTATTATTTAAGCGAAAATCCCTCACCAAGAACCTTGTTTCTTTATGGTGAGGAACAGCTATATTATGTTTTTGTCACACTGTATGAATCATGTTTTATTTATATACTTACTGTAAAAAATATATCATATTAAATAAAAATAAAAATTATGGCAAAAATATTTAGGATTCAATTTATGCTAATTGCGGACGTCAGTCACCAAGATTGGTATTGTATGAATGATTAATGTTGCGGGTCATTAAATATTAATAACGATTCCGACCTCTAGGATCTAGGTACCGGTACTGACCGAGCACTGCTTTGAAGCCATACCGTTATTACTAAGAAGCTAGAAGGTACGGTGAGTATTACAATACAGTGTGTCTTTGGACTGCTGTGTGATTGCTCGATTGAGCCATTGAAAACTCAACGTTTATGTCGAACTCTTAAGGGAAACGGCTGCGCAGTCAATTTAAAAATAAAACTTAATTTTCGCTTTGAGGCCAATATACTCGCCTAAACCTAATGATATTTTTTTCATCAAAAAGTATAGTAAATATCTAGTACGGATTAGAAGTATTTTATTTATTTTTGTTTTATATTACGAAATATAGGCAATTAAAGAAATTGATTTTTCGTGATTTTACAGGCACTTTAACAATTATTTGGAGGCTATCAGTGATTTAAAAAAAAAAGTCATACCTCGTCTACTTTGAAAATATGATGAAGTTTAAAATAAAATTTAAAAAATATATATATTAAAATAAGAATTATGGTGGACTTTAAATTAAATTAAAAACGACCTTCGAGCACAAATTTGCCGTACATAGTTTAAAGTATCGACCAAAAAAAACGATTTTTTTTAAATGTTTTGTTTTTGTATTTTTATTTTCGTAATCATATTTATATAGTAATGGCATATAATTCATAATTTAAAACAAAAATAAATAAAATACTTTTCATCAGTACTAGATATTTACTAAACCGTTATTAAAAAAAGTATTATTCTGTTTGGATGGGTATTTTGAACTCAAATCCAAAATTAAGTTATGTATGAAACAGGCAGCGCATCCGTTCCTCTAAAACTGATATAATTTGATGATTACACTAAATTACACGTACCATGCAAGACAGGAAGAAGATATTAGACTAAAAAACAAACAAATACCAAATACAAAATTATTTACTGCATAAAGGCATTAAAATGTACAGCTTACTTCTTGGTGAAATAACAAATGTACTTAAATTAATCGTATTTTGAGTAAGTTGTAAAAATCATGTCTGTAATAAATATCGTATTATGATGAATTTCACAATTTATTCATAAAAATAATAATGTAGTATATTTGCTTAAAAATTTTATGTAAATCAAATTTAATAATGTTATAATTAAGTTCTGCAAGTATTTTTAGTTTTTATTATTGTGATAGCTGTTAAGGCGTTCAAGGCCATTCGAACTGCAATTTCCAACAGGCAGTTCGAAAATGATTTACATTCAATTTTTAAGAAAATGAACTTTTTTTTAAATTTCGTCAACTACTGCTTACCACTGCTTGGTGAATTGCACTTCCATTAATACCACTGAAGGTTATAAAGCATCTCAGCTTTTTGACTGTCCAAAGAAAGATTGTACATAATATTTTTATCCACTCATATCTTTACAATATTTGGATAGTAATTCCAACCGATTAAATCTGCCCCTGCATGTACTGGAAAGTGCAGTATTTTAGATAGAGTTATTTGACAATTTGCCTCCGCTTTCCCTTCAATCCCGTAAGAAATACTCGTACATATGTCTGGATCTTTGGAAGTTTGAGTTCCTACGCCATGTATCGGGTCACCCTGTATTGAATACTCCTTATAGTGTGGCTTTCATGTCCAGGGATTGATGGCCGTCATTATGCCCTAGCTCAGACACTTGGGTGAAGAATACCAATTGATCACTTGTGCAATAAATTTTTCGCGGCATTTACCTCATTAGCGGCTAAGAAGTTATAATAATTTGTGTCTAAAACAACATTGCGGCTGTTCATTAAATCGAATGGAAGTTAATTATGTTCGCTGAACTTAATGTTTAATTATCATCTGGCAAAGCACTCGGTCTAGTGCTAGTTTACGTATTAACTGCAGCTTAAGATAATTAGTGATTTCCTAAAAAATACAACTGATTATTTACTTAGTATTTCTTTGTACACCAACTGGATGGTAAAATACGCCTTAATTAAATAAAACAAACACTGTTATAAACCACGACTATATTTTATTTTGCGGCAACCGATTTCGGTTAGCTCAAGCTTCGTCGGGGCAAATATAATAACTAAAGAGTAATACAGAGTTATCGGTAATATATAGATACAGAATACAAGAGAGTGAAATAGAGAGAACACAAAAGAGAGAGAAAAGAAAAGAAAATATTAGAGGGATAAATAATATTAGTAATACATAGTATTATGTATAAGAGGGAGACAACATTAATATATAATAACAACAATAGACAGTAAATACAATAGTGTAATGGGAACGCAATGAAGTCTAAAAAATAAAATTTATTCGTGGTTTATAACAAAGTGTTTGTTTTATATAATATGATGTCAAACCGCAAAGTGATATCATATAATATAAATTTAGTGTGGAAAAACTGAAACGAAAAATCATTCCAATTTTTTTTTTCTCTTATAGATTCGACCAACCTAAATTGCCAGATTGGTAGCAGACGCACATGAAAATTTGTAAGGACTTGGGAACTGCGTTTGAAAAAAATAACAGAATCCCGAGGTCTTTTCACTATTCACTATTTCTCGTAATATTTCCCCATTTGGGGATGCCATAGTTCCAGTCATTGGAGACTCGTGTACCGTAAAATGTTACATTAAAAATTTTACAGTATGTACAGTAAAAAAATGGTTTATCACGTATTCATAATGAGTATCAAGAAAAATATACCAACTTTCAATAACGAATTTATTGCCCTTTCTTCTTGATTTTGGTTTTTCTCCCAACCAAAGCGCTAAAAGCTGAGTATTCATTAACTTAGTAAAAAGTTAACCTTTAGTTAGTTTGGCACGTTATCGGGTTTGTTGTGTAGCTATTGAAGTAGGACATTTCCTCAGCGCTGGTAGCATGAAGTTTCTTTGTTTTCTAGATGCAAAATTGAATAAAAGATGAACAAAAGCGCGAAGAAGCTTTGTGAAGGGGTGCGCCCGGGCAGTGTCCAATTTATTAGAAGCCTTATAGCTCTCGCGGGGGTAGTCGCCATAATTTTATTTTTCCTACCCTTCAAGACGCATCATTATACAAAATGATCCCTTGCGATATGAAGCAAATGTTGAAAAGGGTGTATTATTATCGAAAAAGTACTAAAAACTTCATATACCAACGGCAATATACGTCATTGTTCTCAGGTAGGTATTGTACGGAGTTTACATTTGTCTTTATTTTTAAAAGAAATTCAAGCATTCCCTGATCACATTTACGTGACATATTTGAATTCCTTATACTATCATCATAATTAGCGGAAAGTTTTGCTTGATCAATGATAGAGGACCTAGCTAGATTAAGGATTGAACCCACGGCGTATAGGTGGAAACCGACGGTTTGAACCAGTCGTCCATCTAACCGTTAATATAACAATAATAATAATTGGGTGATTTGTATATCGCCGTTATGTGAAAAATCACCACAAGGCCGCTGTACAAATATTACTTCCTATTTTTTATCTAATTATGTACAAACACATACAGAAAAAAACACAAACCTGGCAGGCCGCATCAGATTAACAAAGTTTTATCGGATGATTTAAGCTTAGAGATGATATATTTAGAGTTGCTATTATTCCTCCTTTTCTACTTATGTTACATTTACTAGAAGATTGGTGGCACAAGAAGAGTTGGTATGTATAATTTTTAGGACTGGAGAATATTTTTAGAATGACGTTAAAGAGCATAAGAAGTTTTTAATATTATAATTTTTTTTAATTTATTTATATTTTATGTATAATATAGATTTGTTTATCTTAAAATTTAAAACAGTTTATGCACGATGTTTGGTAATAACAAAATTGCACTTTTGGTCATTTTTTAAAAGTGTGCCTATAAAAGTTTTCAGTCTAAGAATACGGTTACTGATGCACTATATTTATTAGTCCTATGCGACAGATTCAACACCTGGGAAACAAATACTTTGATGTTGTTTTATTTGGTACATCAGTGTTACGGTATATGCACGAATGCGAGAGATAAAAGGTTTTCTTGATTTACATATGCTTTATTTAATATTAAACTCTATTAACCATTAACCAAAGAACTTGAACATAAGAAGTAAATGTAGTTTAAAATAAAACCTGAATAATTCACCAAGATTAGAAAATGATGGGATTGTATATTTTCACATGAAGTGGTAACTTGGTGATGTGACATTATAATTTAAAAATAAAATAATAACTTTGCTTACATCACTTTTATTTGTCATAAACTTTTGCCGATTGGGTTCCCCACTACCGTAGATTCTTCAGGGCAGTATATTATTTATATATAACTTGAACTAAGACACACATGTGTTATAGATTGATAAAAACGGGCGAGTGAAGGGTCAAGGGTGGGAAAGGAGTAGGTACCGGACCGGGAAGAGTGTGTACTTTGTTTATTGGGAGTATTTTAAGAATCGGACTTTTATTTCAATTTATTTGATTATTAATGAGTCTACTATTAGTGTTTTTGGCTTGATAGAAATGAACTTTACAAAACTGTTTTTTTATATATTTGTACGAATTACACACGATAACAATTAATATGAATGTATCTACCCATCGTCAGTGTTTATCTCAAGTGACATGTCGGATAACTTTGGGCCTGTATAATATTATCTGCCTGTACATAAAATTAATAACATGTGTATTTTAGCGCGGCATTACTTTCACTGGTCAAATGCATTGTACATATAGTTTTAAATTTATTACAGATCGATGAGTTGGTTAATGCAATTTATTAACCGTAAATTGTAATAATAGATTGTCTATAGTTAGAAATAGGACAGAGCAGTGGATAAAATATTTGAGGTGATTTTTCATAAAAACGGCGCTATACAAATCATTAAAATATTATTATTATTATTAGGAGAGTTTTTTTCATCGAGTAGAGATATTTAACTTTGGATAAAAGTGTCGGATAATGCTGTTTATTTTTATATCTCCTATTATATATAATACGTACCTTTTCAATTTTTTTAAAAATTTAATGTTAACCAAATTTAATAATGTTATTATTAAGTTCTGCAAGTATTTTTAATGGTTATTATTGACTATTGACCATTTTCAAACTGTCTGTAGACATTTTGAAAATGGCCTTAAACGCCGTAACAGCTGTCACAATAATAACAATTAAAAATACTTGCAGAACTTAATAATAACATTATTAAATTTGATTTACAGTAAACTAAAAAAAATAAATTAAATGGAGTTCTACGAATTAAACACAAAAACAATTAATACCTTTTGAATGCTATTTTTAAATGTCCACGTAAAAGCTTGTAATGGACGTACATAAACAAACAAAAAAATTAATATCCTGATATACTCGTAGGTATTTAATTTGAAAACGCCCGAAAGACTATAATCATGAGATGATATGTGAACAATCGTAATGGTTAGTAAGACATAACATGCTGTTTTACACTTTCAGGTTATTCCCAAACACCATAATGATGTGGATATGTGAACAATCGTAATGGTTAGTAAGACATAACATGCTATTTTACACTTTCAGGTTATTCCCAAACACCATAATGATGTGATGATATGTGAACAATCGTAATGGTTAGTAAGACATAACATGCTGTTTTACACTTTCAGGTTATTCCCAAACACCATAATGATGTGATGATATGTGAACAATCGTAATGGTTAGTAAGACATAACATGCTGTTTTACACATTCAGGTTATTCCCAAACACCATAATGATGTGATGGTATGTGAACAATCGTAATGGTTAGTAAGACATAACATGCCGTTTTACACTTTCAGGTTATTCCCAAACACCATAATGATGTGATGATATGTGAACAATCGTGATGGTTAGTATGACAACACGCTGTTTTACACTTTCAGGTTATTCCCAAACACCATGGTTTTGTTCTAACATAATTCATTTATTTTTTTATTATTTTATTATGCTGACTGTGTTCTACAGACATTTCAATGGACCCAGCTCGATTTTTTTATTTTTTTTATAACTATATCGCTACCCTATTGGGCAACGTTGTGAGGCGGGTTAATGAGGGGACTATAGGAAGTGTTTCGTTAATGCGGAATTTGAAAAGGCCCGGATTAAATGTTGGAGGAAAGACAGATGCCGGTAGCTCGTTTCACATATGAGCCGATTTACACAAAAAAAATGAGTTGCAGCAAAGACCCGTTCTCATGAATCCGACATCAACCGTGAAAGGATGTTCCGCTCGTGTCCGTCGAGTTTAGCACGCGCACCGTGGATGGGATAAATGCTGATAGCTCCTTCGAGCAGGGTCCATTGATATATCTGTAGAACAGACTCAACGTACCTACTTTGCGTCTGTACATCAAAGATGGCAGTCGGTCTGTTAACAACGAATTGTCACTCGGACAAACCGCCCCCTTTTGCACGGAATTAATCATACGAATATGAGATATCAACCAATAATTTCTATTAAAAATTGTTTTTCGGCTCTATGTATGTTTATTTCTAGACATAATAGTTGTTCTCCTAAGAAGGCATTGTCATTTAGTTTTATAACCACCTATAGAAAATATTCAGTCCTCACTGAAATGTTACAGATATCAACACGAAATGTTTATACCTCTGCTGCGATAGTTTGCGTTTTGAATAATTGTCTAATGAAAATAAAACAATAACTTTGTTTATAACCACGAGAATTTTATTTAATTTTATTACGACCGACCGGTTTCGCTTCAGATAAGCATCTTCACAAATTAAACTGATCAAAAATACATAGTGTGTGTTTATATATATAAAATAGAATATGACAGAACATAACATAGAACAAAGAAAAAATGAGATAGCATCTCATTTTGAAAGAACTTTGTGCTTACAGTCAAATTTACTTGACTTTTTAGCGGAGGGTTCAAATCCAAATTAACGCCCGGTCGTTTTTGGAATTATGTTATTGCTGGAAATAGAAATTGTTAAAATATCTACGAGATGTTGGCGTCTATGTGTAGCTGCCTAGATAAACTCAGTCTTAGATGGATTCATCTTCAGCTTCTTTGAAGACATCCAAAGAGTTATTAGTTCTAAACATTCAGCTATGTAAATTTTTGGCCTGTTGATTTTAGAGTCAAATAAAAATAAACTTGCTGATCATCAGCGTAGCAGTGAGACAAAATACCAGACTCGATTATTTTGGCTACATCATTTGAAAAAAGATTGAAGAGAAGTGGACCCAAAACGGATCCCTGGGGTACTCCAGAAGAGAATTTTGCGATTTAGACTTTTAATTTCCAACCATTTTGGCTTATAAGCGATTAGATTAGGTCAATATATTAGTGCCGATTATTGAGAATGTTAATTTTTTATTATGGAAACCGAAACCAGTAACTACCAACTAATCTCACATAATGAGAAGGATAACTTTTATTAATAAATTTTCTCTCGCTTGATTACGTCGCCTAAAACAATTAAACTTTGTAATGAAATAATTACACACAACCCCGAGAAAACCAATTAAAACTTAACTTTTAGACGACAATAATAAGTGCTCAAAACAATCGGTAAATACTTTTTTTGAAAATTCACTTAAATGTGGGAAAACTTTTTCGTTATAACCGTTTTCTCGTGAAGCCATTTTGCTGCAAACTTCGTTAAAATCTCACCAAACATTAAATTTGTTTTTCCAACAACGTCAAAAATAGGAGTTGAGGCTGGGTTGTAGTCCCCATTAAATTATTATTAAAAGACTTAATACTTGAGCACTTTAGAAAAAAATATATAAACAATAAATAATTATTATATAAACAATAAATAAATTATAAATTAATTTGTAATCACCACTTTATTAATATGTACATATCGATATGTTTGGAAAGCGAAGCTTTCCTCATCAGGAATATACAGATAATATAATAAATCGGAGTATATAAATTAATTTGAAACGATTGCACCTTTTTTTTTACATAGGAAAGACTTTAAGAAATTTGAATATTAGAGTAAAGGAACACCTAAGATGTGTAAGTAATAATAATTATTTTGAATGTGAAAATTATATTTTGGAAATCAATAGTTCTTTTGATATAAAAATAAGGGTTTAAAATTTTTACATAAAAATACAACCGGTGTACAATTAGACAAACTTGAAATTTTAGAAATTATAAAAAGTGTTAATAGTCAATTAAATATTATTAATAATTTTTTTTTAATAACTATTTATGGAATTTATTTTCATATTAATATTAATAATAAAATGATTTCTTTTTTAATTTTTAATATAAATTTTGAATTTTGAAAAAGTGCTTTTATTATTATAACATCGTATATGTTAAATAAGTCGTCGCAACATGGATTAACCTCAATTTGAAAATGGCCTTGAACTGCGAAACAGCTGTCACAGTAATAAAAACAATAATAAAAGCAGAAATTAATAATAAGATTACTATATCTGATTTACATTAAATTCCTAGAACAAAAATGGAGTTCTACGAATTAAACAAAAAAACAATTAATACCGAGCATTTGTATGCTCTAGCTCTAGCGTAATGAGACACAGTTTTATGTTTGAAATTCCACAAGCTTGCTAATTTTTTTTCAGCTCTCTACCTCATTTCAATCGCGAGCTTTGATATACGCATTCAACTCAAGTGTATGGAGCATTTCACTGACAAGACAACACTGTTTTTAAAAATTTTAATAATTTTTGAAAACAGTGATAAAATGGTGTAAAATTTGGGCTAGATCGAGTAGAAACTACTAGAATATAATTCGGGAAAAAAGCACACAATATACCCAGAAGACTCAATGAAAAGACAAAACCTTCCACATCAACAAAACCCTTTTTTAATTATTGGAATTTAAAAACATTTTTTTTTAATTCTTTCAAAGTTTAAAGAACAGTTAAAATCCCCAATAAATTATTCCTGATGGGAATCAATGATTGTTATACGGGCAGAAAAAATAATGATGTCACTTAATGAATGTAAAAAATATCGCTCGTTATGTAAAGGGTAAAGAAGTAGCAGGGAGAGTAAAGGGGGTGGAAAGACTGGGGTTGATTCTGATTATTAACGATTGTTTCATTCCAGCAGTGGGTTTATATTTTATTCATTGTTTTTTTTTCGTATTTTCAGAAGTAGAGTTAAATTAACGCACGTAGATGGATATCACTGGGATTAATTATTATTATTTTGATTTTTTTATATCAGGTAGAAAATGTTTTGTTCTGTGGATAATTTACTGTGATTGGAAGATTTTTATTTGGGGGAGAGTTAATTTTTACGTATTTATTTTTTAGTAGGTATTGTTTTTAACGATAAACTGGAAAATGTGTTTATGTAAAAAAAAAAAAATTTCTGCATGAGTTTTGCCAAGTTTACGCCAAACTTTGAGATATCTCTGTCATAGAGTAAGATATTGATATCCCATTATTTTTTTTAAGTATATACTTACTTAATTTTATAAATTTTTTTTGATTTTTTTTATTTATTTTTATGAAATTTTTTACTTCCTATTGATCTAATTTCCATAAGTTGAGCTCCGGTAGCTCATGGTTATGGGAGGAGTGTTTACATACTGAATGAAAAAATAATAAAAACAGTTCATTATGTAAACAACATTAAAAACTTATTAAATAACTACAAACGTAAATCAACAAAACAATTAAAGAATAATATTAAAAAAATACTAAAAAGTAATTTTTATGCTAGATAGTATAATAAAGGATACAATATATCATTATCTAAGTTCAGAGAGTTAATTTATTTTCTGAATTGTTCATATTTCAATGTTTTGGTTACACTAATTTTGTTTTTATATAATAATATATTGTACCATCTTATACCTAAATACAAGTAGTCGTGCTGTACCGTGGTCGTTGTTAGCATTGGGTTGCCTATTAACCCATTTGTTTTGAATATTTTTATTATAGTATCAGTGGAGGGAATTTTATTGGTGAATTTTTTTTTTATAAATTTGATATAAGGCATTTATTTTACATAATTCCATTAAGATGATAATTTGGACGATATGTTTAGAAAATAGTTTTAAAACCGAGTGAAGCCGGGAGTAAACACTAATTTTCTAAAGGTACGACCTTAAATTGAATCTCTTTCGAGTTTCATGGCGGGGATGAGCTAACTCGCTTTTTATCAAAATGATTGCTCAGCGAGGATACTTAAAGAAAGTCCATTTTATAACAGAATAGTATAGAGCGTGTCTACAAAGTGGATTAATTTAAGCAGATAAACACATTTATTTAAAACCAAATATAAATTATCGCACAACACATGCAATACCGAGCTGAGATTTCGCCACAAATGCAATATCCAGCCGAAATTGCACCACAAATGCAATACAGAGCCGATATTGCACAATACATGAAATACAATCACATAATGGTCGTTTGCGTCGTGCGCGCTATAAATAGTGTACTCACAGCGGAATGTGTTCTCTTTTCATTTCAACCGCAGAACGCAAAACATTACATCCCTTGGATACCTCGACCTGCCGCTACCAGACAAGAACAGTATTCTATAGCCAGCAATTGCTGATGTCACCAGCCGCTACCTCAGCGATCGACCATACTGGCTGATGTCATAAGTCATGTACGTTTGGAGCGATAACATCTCCATTGGGAAACTACCAAACGCTTTTCTCAAGGAGTTTCGCAAATCACAATAGTCGAGCGTCCCTGTGTACCGGTGCCTAAATATTTATGCTCTTCTTTTAGCGCGGGTCCTACACGTCCCGTACAAATATAACTAGTAGGTTTATATGTTAATATTAAATCACACATATATCTGTCCCGATGGTAAATATAGTAAACCTTTCAAAACGTTAGGTCAAGAAACAGAAGGAGGCGCTACGTGGAACAACTGTATGGACCCTTATGTTATTTTATGTGATATTGCACAAAAGCTTATCTGCCCGGAGAAATTATGGGATTCCTATTTTTAGAGAATTCTCTGGGACTGAATAAAGTAGAGAAAGTCTTCGAAAATGAGAATTAAAAGAAACTGGCTACCCAGATCTCGTTAATTAACATAGCTTTTACACTTTTAATTATCGGCTCCAGGGTAATCATCCAGTTTTTCTGACATTTATGATAGACGTTTTTAAAAATCCATTAAATAGTTAATGCACAATAATCAGGTAATGCTTACTATTTGATCAAATCCGCCTCTATCCCTCTAAAAACAATGGGCTTTTTCGCGTAAAATCGATGATTACTTTTATTTTTATCGTATCACTTTGTGGTTTTCCATTATAATTAAATGAAAAAATCAAATTTTCGTTTTGACCACTTTTATTTTTCACGCCGACCGGTTTCGGATCAACCGTTCCATCATCAGGGAAAACTATATAGTAAAGAATATTACAAAATTATGGCAGAACATACATAATAGGTGTCACAGTGGGGGTGGGGTCGTGACTAGGGATTAGTAAAGAGTAGGAGAAGAGATATAGATTGAGGGAGGGGTAATAGACCCATATTAAGGGATTTATTAATTTCAAAGACTTCTAAGTTATCTAAGCGTTTACCTTTACTATTAATGTGAAGAATATTTTTATCAAAGTATGGCTGCTTGAAATAATATGATCAGCGAATTCTTACATGTTCCGCCATAATTTTGTAATATTGTTCAGTTTATATTTTTCCCTGATGATGGAGCGGTTGTTCCAAAACCGGTCGGCGTGAAAAATAAAAGTGGTCAAAACAAAGTTTGATTGTTTCACTTGATTATTATTGTTTAAATGTATTATAACTTTATTTCGTTACAGCCGGAACATAATACGATTTATGCAACCTTTTACAAAACGAAAATTAAATTTTTACATCAAGAAGAGTCACGTTTATAAAAGCATTTTGTATTAATACAATTAGCGAATGTAAATTCAAGAATATAACCAGTTGCGACCGTGCGCTAGGTGTGGGGTGGGGAAGAGGAGGGCTAGGAAGGGGTATTGGGGAAGGGTACTGACGAATCGGAACAAAGAATATTTTAAATTTCGAATGGCTTCTGTATTTCATCCAGAAATCAGCTTAATTGTGAATAATTAATTTGTGAATATATACAGTTTTATTCGGGCAAAGTGGATTTGGGCCGGCGCGGCGGGAGAAAGGAAAATTGTGACTGCGATTTCTGGAAATACGATTATTTTGTGTACTTCGGGATGTTTTCGACGAGGTTAAGTCAATAAGCTTAAAGTTTAGCTGAAATATTGTATTCAAATAATAATATTATGTAAAGTGAGGAAATGATTTGCTGAAATTCCCTATGAATGAAGTTAGAAATGCAAACATTTATCATAATAATTGCATTACTGAATTCAGATTGTAAAAACGGATTAAAAAGTTTTGTTTTAATTGTGTATTAAATATATTCATGGGGTGTGTATTTTATAAAACTTATCGGGTTAATATGAGAAAGTGTCTCTACTAACTGGATAATGAAAAGGCCGGCAAAATGAGACCAATCCTTTGTTATGGCAACCTCTATTTTTTCAGAAAATCATATCCATAAATTGAAAAAATGCACACGCAAATTGCTTAGCAGGCTAGCTGGTTAGTGCTTACCTAAAGTCACTTATAGAATAAGTAAAAAAAAATCCCACCCCGCAACACTGTAAATAACTAAATGTGTAAAATAAAAAACAAAGTTAACCATTAAAAACTTCTTACGCTTTTTAAGATCATTTTATAAATATTCTTCAGTCCTAAAAAATTATAAACATTTCAAATAAATACCAACTCTTCTTGTGCCACCAATCTTCTAATAAATGTAACATCAGTAGAAAAGGAGCATACAATGGCAACAGTAAAAATCATATCATCTCTAAGCTAAAATTTACTAAATTTTCTAATAAAACTGCGTTCATCTGAAGAGTTCTGCCAGGTAAGTATGTTTTTCTGTATCTATTTGTGTATAATTACATAAAAAATAGGAAGTAATATTTGTACAGCGCCCTTGAGGTGATTTTTCCCAAAAAATTCGCTGTAAAAATCATTCAATTATTGTTATTATTATCATTACTTGACAAGTGTGTTCCCGAAAATACAATAACATAATTATGATTCGTGTGTTTCTTTGGTATTAACTATGTTATAATTTCTAGACATTTTGTTTGAAGAGTTTTAATCACTGTGTACTTTGGTTTCGACCAATCCGTGTCATTCACAGATATTTTAATAGTACACAACCACTTACTCTGTACAAATACCAAGAGCGCCCCACTGTAGAATTCCGTAGCCACCTTTGATCGGGAGCCCCAAAATATCTATAAAAAAAACCCTGGACTCCATGCAGAAACGGGCGGTCCGTGTAATAGATTCGTCATTCTTAACAAACGGGCTGCAATCTTTGGAGCACAGACGTCAGGTGGGAATGCTGTACTTGTTCTACCGGTATTTTAATGGAAGATGCTCTGAGGAACTAGCATCATTGATCCCTTCGGCACCGGTGTGTAGTCGGAAAACACGCCAAACGCTCGTCCAACAAACATGGTTGATATTGTCGCATAAGAACGGATCATATCTGCGACTAGTCCTTGAATTCAACAGCTCGGCTGTGGAATGATCTGCCGGCCTTTGTGATTACTCCCTCCTACAACATGGGTCCCTTCAACACCCAAGTTTTCTCCCTATCCTTTAAAAGACCTTCCGCACAGCATCCCCAAAGATGATATAGGCCTTTAGGGAAATTATTTCCCTCAGGGACTCCTCTGTGGAGTTAGTGTAAGAAAAAAATAAATAATTGGCGTTCTTGAAACTACCTACAATTAGAGTAAAGAAATAATTAGACGTTATTAAGTGATAGTACTGATTTAGAGGAGGGTAGGCGGAGGGCGGAGACAAAATAACTAGGAAACATGGTTAACAAAGGTGATTTACAGGGTGCTATTTTTTTTTTTAAATAAATTAATTTTAGTTTTTTTTTTGTTTATTTATAAAGTTTCCAAGGCACACAATTTAACATGTGCGTTAATATTTCAATGTTTAAACATTATTTTTTCTTTATTGAAGCTATGGCCTGTCTCTAATAAATGATTAGCACACTTAAAATTAAGTAACAAAAGTATATAGTGATTAAATCTCTTCAATCAAAATAATTATGATTCACGTACACTTCGTTTCCGGATATATGTATTTTGTACTGTCAGTATCACCCTGATGAGAGACCAGCATTCAGAAACAAGACGTTTCTTATAATCCTAGGAACAGTCCAGGGCCCGATTCTGGTTCTTTTAAAGGATTTTTTTCAAGTTTTTTCAGATATGTACGGATCATTGATCTTATCCTAAAGCTTAAAGCCTTTTTGTTTAACTGCGTTCCGGTTCTTTCGGATGACAACTGTCATTCAACGAATGAAATCCGTTAAAAATATCAATATTTGCTTAGTTTTAACAAAACAGTTACAGGAAAAATGAATTTAAAAATATACTTAGGATTCACCACTTTATAAAAACACATCGATATGTACATGTATCGAAAGCGATGCTTTCATCATCGGGAATATATGAATAATAAAGTATTAAAATATTATTAATACTAATAGTATTCATATATTCCGGATGATGAAAGCATCGCTTTCAAAACATGTAGATATCAACGTATATTTGTAAAGTGGTGAATAGTTTAGTATATTTTTTAATTCATTTACTAATAATGACGCCACATACGACGCCATAATGCTATTAAATGAACCGAATTAACGAAATTGCGATGTTTGTAAAGTACCTATGCCAAATCTCGAAATATCATATAAAAGTGATTTAAATTGTAAAAAATGATAATTTACTGCACATGCTCGGTTTGTGTGAAGCACCTATATTTCATAATAATACTGTGAATTAATTAATTAAACCACAAACTCTTTCAAGAATGCGTTGTCATTGACATGGAATCGGAAACGCAGTTAAACAAAATGTCTTTTTCCCAAAGGATAAGGACAATATCTTTTCCTTAAAAAGAACCGGAATTGGACCCCAGCACTTGCCATACTCTATCTCTTGTCCTTTTACGTTCCTTTCCCCCTGTTTTTGTCCCCCTTTCCGAAGGGGGTGGAATGTTACGTACCTTTGTCGATCTCAAAATGCATGGAAGTTATGAAAGGTATTGTCCAAGTATGGAGTGAATACGAATCTCATACAGGCAATCGCGTCTCTGTACGAAGGAAGCGTTGCATGGGCGAACGGTGAGTTGATATCACAAAAATGTTCAGCAAGGCTGCGTAATAAATACATCGTGGTTCAATCTACACATGCATAATTCCATGCAAGAACTCAAGGAAGTGGGCTTGAGTGCAAAAATGACTAATTTAAAAATATATTTCCTGTTTTATGCTAATGATGCGGTGCTGATTTACTAGACTTATTAAAGATTTTCAGTTTCTCTCGTATCTAAGATGAACGAAGTAATCTCACTCTTAATTGACTTAATATTTTGCTAATAATATAATTATTTATTTCAGTTACCGCACTACCCGCATATTTCAGTAAACCTGATCACACCTAATCTCACTTAGTTCAACCTAACCTATTCTAACCTTACCTAACCTAACCTAGCCTAATCTTTCCTTACCTTATTTAACCTAACTTAACCTAACCTAACCTAGCCTAATCTTTCCTTACCCTATTTAACCTAACTTAATCTAACCTAACCTAATCTTACCTTGCTTTATCTAACCTAATATAACCTAACCCAACCAAAATAAAACAAACCAAGCGTATCCAACTGTTTTATTCTATTTCATTGTGTGATTCCTATACGAGTACATAATATTTTATTAAAGAACGTCAAACATACCGGTTTACGAATAACCTGACATTATTTGAAAATATCCTACTACCATCTTGTTATCCACATTGTTTTAGTAATTCAAAGTTTTTATTTTATTTTTTCTACTTTTGAAACATCCAATTCGTGATGAAATTCGATTGTATTTCCGCTTTTTTAGATTTTTGCATTGTAAGAAATTTTTTTTTTTTTAAATGTTATCCGCCTTTATAGTTATTTTTGTTGCAAAATAAATACTTTCACTTTTGTTTTTCTCGTTTTACTTAATACTTGGAATTTTTTTGAAGTGACTCCATAATATATAAAATTCGAAGAAGAAAAAAATCTGCTCATATCCTTTTCTTCTTTAAATCGCTTTAACGTTGAACTCTCAATGATTTAGACCACGAACCGCCAGTGACCAGAATGGTAGGCATTCTAATATCACCTTAGCGAAAGATCACCATTCCGAATTGAAACGTTGCTCACAACGGTATTAGCTGTTTTCGGTGACCAGATATAAAGTAATAGCTGCTTCCCCGCCTTCCTCTTTCTCGCTCATAGTCCCACTGGTTCCGGAAAGTGGGGACTCTTATGCGGTATTTGCATTGACGCGAATTGCGACTGATGTAGGTGTAAAATTTGCATTTGCATTTGAAATTTTCTTAAACTTGTAAAAAAGTCTAGAAACGAAATAAAAGCAGGAAAATCCAAGAAAATAAAGTTGATGTCCAAGAAGCTAACAAAGACAATTAAAGCACATTATTCAACTTCATTGGACTCGGACACCGAATGTGTTTAACTTTTAAGTTGCAGCTGCTCCAAACATGAACAGGTATACATCCAATGCACGGAGTGGGATCATGTATCCTATGTTACCTGTGACAAAATTAACTTTGTATGTCAAAATTGTCACCCCGACAAAGACTTGAGCAGCGACCGAGGAAACAATAGAGCATCTTAAATAGTAAACAAAAATAATATCTGGTGATTTTTTTTAAAGTTTGTTACAACCCACCATTTAACACCTTGCCCGTAGAGTAGAGTCTTTAGAGGCCGTAGAGGCTTTTTCAATTCAATTTATTGAAATAACTTATAGAAGCTTACAAACCTCATTGTAATATTAAATCCTCGAAGAAGATAAATATATATATATATATACATAGAAGATATTTACATATATATAAAAAAATTAAAAACCTTGAAAAAATAAACAGTTCAAAGCATTTCCCATTTTTGTGTCAAGTCCGTCCTCCCCTACAAAATAAAATTATTTGTCTTACCCCGATAATAAATTGTATTCATATGTCAAGCCTTTTGAGGGTGGCGGCATTGGAAAGAATTATCATGACGTACTCGTATGTACTCGTATGTACAAATGTATTGCATATCTAATACCACGAATCTCCGATTAAAGCATTCGTTCACAGAATGTTTGTTAATAATTTAAAAACCGCAATCTAAAAAAATGTGTATTTCGAATGTTTTCCGTTTCTCATAATCTCTCATAGATGTGTCGGCTCCATCGGGCAAAATGAAATCACCGTTTGTATTCCCCAAATTTCACGAGAACCTATTTCAATTCCGTTTTATATTCAGTAAAAATTTTGCTTGAGCCACTATTCTACGAAGCCGGCTGCGCCCATACAAAATTATGATCAGTGTTTTTAACATTTTTCAGTGCGCAATTTTTTCGCGAATTTAATTTTTCATTTTTTTATTGTACATACTACAGCAAAGCGGTAAAATGGAATTGGAAAAATAGCATTGGAAAAAATAGCGCGCGTCAGTACTAAACGGTCCGAAGTGCTGACGATGCTGCGAGGGATATTGGTCCTAATGGAGAAGAATTTTTAGGGTTGCGTGCGGGTTAGGGTGGACCGGTGGTTGGAGGTATTCGCTCGGTGAAATTACAGAATAGCAATGGAATAAATTGGTACCTAGGTTTGCAGAAAAAAGCTTCGGGGATTTGACGTCCGGACACACACACTCACACGTTCCTCGCACTCGAGGCTGCGGACGCATTGGACCCGGGTCAAAAGGACTGTACTTGAAACCTTTATACATCATGAGAACTGTCGCCATATCTGAGCTGGTCGGTATCTCAAAAACAGCACACTTATGATGAATTAAAATGAACATTTTCTAAAATGACTCCATTTTTAGAAGATAGAAAATCAAATAAATTCGTCAAGTTTGGAGATTCTTTTTTATCGATATTTTAACAACTCATAGTAAAAGTTAACATTTTTAGTAATTCATTCACACGGTTAGCTCAAACTTCACAATAGCGCATATTTTGTTGCACTATTGCGATTGTTCGAAAAAGCAATATTAAAAACTCTTTTCCTTTTTTTTAATTACTGAGAAAAGAAGAAGTAATTAAGCAAAACTGAGCATAAAAAAAAATCAGGAAAAGCGTTAATAGTGACTAAAATATAAATAAAAATGATTTTTAAATAGCTACCTCTTGAATTTATTTTCATATTAATTTTAACAATATATATATATTTTTTTTAATTTCTAATATAAATTTGTTACCTACTTTAATCAATTTTTATTTCCGTTTATATATTGTGTATTCTTACATTATTGTGTTCTACGTTTATTATTTGTTTATATTTGACGTTATTATTTTTTAGTATTCTACATATTTCTGATGAATTCATCGCTTTCGAAACATGTTATGTATATGAGTATATTAAAAAAGTGGTCAATACAAATTAATTTCTTAATTCGTTTATTATTAATGACGCCACAAAGTGAATACCAATCTTTCGAAGAAATTATATCCATACTTTATTTTGTCTTGTTTTAAGATCAGACTTTTTTATTACCAATTCACCCAAACGGATACCCAATACTTGTACACATAAAGACTGAGGTGGTATCCCCATCTCCTCCCCCTCCCCTAACCACCAACCCCCCACCAACACACAAACACACACACACACAGCCTCACACTAGAGCGGGAAAATAAATTAAAAATGGCGGAGCCCAATGGCAATCCTTTGTATTTTTTCTGTTGTTTTCTAATTACATAGGGACAGCTGGATGAATTAAATTCGTTTCGTCCATCAGTATTGCGATATATACATTACGCGGAAATATTCCGCGCTTTGTACCCCCATACGTCCGCGTTCAATTCATACAACTTCCTCGGATTAGTAGAACGTCGGGATATTTATTATTTTTATATGTCAGTGGAAATTATTGGTATCGATGTAATCAATTTGACCAGCGGTTATTTGAATTCTTGTATAACGTACTGGGTAAAATTTACGTTATGATCAGATTTTAAAGAAAATTTGCTTAGTGCAATAATAAGTTTATCAAATACATCAGTTTTCCAAAAAAAAAATCTAAATTTACTACCCTGCTTTGGTGGTAGCACATTGTCTCGTTCACATTCATACATCTTAAATTCATATCCACATCTGACAGTTAATCAAGCAATTTCTTCTCGTGACATCTTTTTACTTCTTTTATTTCTTATAAGTTGCATTACAAATTTTAAAAAAAATATTTAATTGAAGGGTATTTTTGGTGGTTTTTTCTTTATCAGAAAAAAGGAGTTCTTGTATCTGATAAGGGAGCCACAATTCAGTAGGTACATAATATTTAATTTGTTTCTATTTATAAAATGTTTTGCAAGAAATATTTACGTTCGTAAGTTTCTTTTAAATAAGTGTTTTTATTTTATTTATTTGTTCTGATACGTCATTATTACATCGTATTTCAATGAGGAAGTTATTGTAGTATTTATGGCTTGATAAATATAATGGTTTAGCATTTGAGTTGTTTTAAAATTAGGTGCATTAAATTAATTTCCATTTCACATAAGTTTTTAAGATTCCTGATTTTCTTTAAGATTTTTCTCTTTACACATTTTTATAATAGAAACTTGCACAAATATATCTTCAACACAGTACAGGATATAAAGTGAAAAGTGATTTCGTTGAGAATGTGGTATTTTTTCAAGTATTATTTTTGTGAAGATTGTTTTTTGAAACTTACCACTGAATTTAAATTATTTTTATAAGACCCCCCAACCAATAATGCCGTAGTTAAACAAATAATGAACAAGGGCATAGTACACATTTTTGATTATTTTCGCAATTAAAATATTTCTTAGTGTAACGAATATACTCGTATATATACATTTCCTTATTCCCTTTACTAGCTCTGTGATGTGTCTATTTTATGTTAAGTTTAGATCAATGATCACAGCGGGGTATTTAATTTCGGAAAAAAGCGTTGATTATAGTAAAATTATTAGTTGGTTTTCAGTTTTCGTTGTCACGTTTGTTATCATGGGTTATGATGTTAACGCTCTTAACGTTGTTTATTTTTGGTTCTTTTCTGAGATTATTTCTACTTACATTTAAGAAATGTAAAGATGACTTTTTGGAAGTATTTAAGATTTTTGAGATCATTTTATGGAAACATTTAAGTTAACTTATGTTCTTATAGCTCAAATATGTATTTTTAATATCTTCGAAACACTGTGATTTGGAGGATTGAAACCACAGAAGATATGAGGGAATGTTGTTGTTTTACCTGTATTTCAAGGAAAGGTGCTCGGAACGACTTTATCAGCCTTATTTCTCCTTCTAAAACGCGGGTCTCTATAAGACCTGTATTTGAAGGAAGGGTGCTCGGAATGACTTCATCAGTCTTATTTCTCCTTCTACAACGCGGGTCTCTATAAGACCTGTATTTGAAGGAAGGGTGCTCGGAATGACTTCATCAGTCTTATTTCTCCTTCTACAACGCGGGTCTCTATAAGACCTGTATTTGAAGGAAGGGTGCTCGGAACGACTTCATCAGTCTTATTTCTCCTTCTATAACGCGGGTCTCTATAAGACCTGTATTTCAAGGAAGGGGGCTCGGAACGACTTCATCAGTCTTATTTCTCCTTCTACAATGCGGGTCTCTATAAGACCTGTACCATATTTCAAGGAAGCGTGCTCGGAACGACTTTATCAGCCTCATTTCTCCTTCTACAACGCGGATCTCTATAAGACCTTTTAACACCATTAATTACAAACACTATCTTACATAGTGTTTCTAATTACACAAGCGGGAATGGCGTTAACACTCGGCACACACTAACACAACACTCGATAAGGAACATCAGTGAAAAATATAATGGCTTCAAAAATGTATATTCATATTGATTAGCAACGCCGATCTGAATATATATCTTTTATTACATATACGTAGAATTTATAAATGGTAATTTAAAAGTGAATAAAAAATCATCTCATCGAAACACCTTGTTATGTTGGTACCATTGAATTTGGAACATCTGACGTCAAGTGTGCATCCTGTTTTTGGATTAGTATGGAAATTTTTATTTTTAACTTTTGTTTTGTATATTAAATACGTATTTTTTTTAGTTTTGGCCAAATTTAAACTTAATTTGGACGACTCTAAGCCATATAATTGTTGTTCACTATAAAAAAAGTATTCATGAGCCAATTAATTATCAATACGGATATTATGATAATATTAATGCTCACTAGTATTATTATTCTTTTGGTTAAAGTTTCTAAAAAAATACATAATTTTATTACAAATGTTTAGTTACCGTTTTACTATGAATAGAATATAAAATTATGTATGGTAAAGTTCATCCTTGTTTTTACATTTGACATTCTAACCTAAAAACTGAACAAAACCGACCGATTTAAAGCATTTTGGCATTGAAACTTTGATAATTATTTTGTGAAAAAAATGAAATATACTGGTATTTAAGTTTGAACTTCATTTTCGTTAATTTTTTTTTATTGTACTGGATTTCCTTTTCACAATCTCGACGTACACCAACACAACAGAAGAAACCATAAGAAACTATACATACCAAAAATACACTTAACAAATACGGACTAAAATCTTTAGAATATACTCGTATAGCTTACACAGAATACAATAAATTTCCTAACGATATTAAAAATGCAAGCCAGTGTGAAAGGTCTCAAAGTAAGATGCTTAAACTCTATTATTTGAAGGAATACCTTAAGAATTTGTTATGTGTCTCTGTAATAAACATAATTATGTAATGTACCAGTGATATATCTTTATTACAATTTCTAATAATAATAATAGTAATTTATTTATTCCGGAATGTGGGGAGATTAGTGTAGTCCATACATCCCATAAAGTATATACAAATAACATAGATAATATATATTCATAAAAATAGAAATGTAAAGAGAACATAATAGACGTAAGTGAATTATTGTACTTGAGATTGATGGAGCTAATACTCGTATATTTCTCCATCTTGCTTCTATGCTTGAATTTCAAATCTGGCGGGATCCAATGATGGAGACATTTCCGGATTTATTTACCTTCTCCCTAAATCCTGCCACCCGGGTTTTTATGAGGGCTGCAAAACCAGGAACTCAACCCTCCGTGAGCATGTTGGAGGCACTGCAGTGTCTGGAAAGACCGAACATCGCGCGGTGGGCGTTATTGTGTTGTATGCGAAGTCTTTCCATGCTACACTTCTCGAAGTTCGCCCAGAGCTCGCATGTATAAAGAGTTGTACAGAACGCAAGAAATAGCATCCTTTTCACGAGTGGACTGCAAAGCCGAAACCTACTGTAGAGCATGTTTGACTTTACACTGAGTGCTCGTCTTTGCCTGTCAATATCATCGTCATCCATCAACTTACTAGTAATGACGTGTCCCAGATACTTGACTTCTTCTACCACCTTCAGAAGCTCGCCATTCAAGAAAGCTGGTGGAATGCTTCTAGGAACCTGTCTATATCTGATAATTTTTTGGGTTATACAGCATGTTTGTTTCGTATGCGAACTCTTCACAGATACTTGGGTACTTATGTGTTGTAAATATTTTTCCCAGAAATTTGTACTGCAGGTTCTGCGTGTGACCCCATAATGAGTTAACTCTTGGGAATATAATGCATGGAAATGAGTTGTATAATTTTATAAATAAAAACAGACTCACTTGTTTCTAAGACATCTAGTTAAAAATCCATTGGAACAAAATCCTAAAGATGAGATAATTAAAGTTCGATGTAAACCGGTAACCAAATATTCCATTAATCCAAACCAAAGTGTTTTTTAAGTATCTCGAATATGCACCAACACTTTATTACGAACATAATTTATAACGCAGTAAGACCTTTATAAATAGGGGTTCTAACCTTAAATTATATTACTCCAAGGTCCCGATATAATTCCCACACCGTGGGGAAATCCTTTGAGATTTGTTTGAATCAGTTTCTGAGAACGATCGCTAGGTGGCAGCGAGTACATTCATTATGCGTGAGGCCTTAATGTTTGATTTATGACCGTAATTTGATTTTAGACGGCTTAATTTTTGAAATGTTCACGATAATTATTATTGAGTGGAGAGAATAAAGATTACATGCTAGAATAAGATTGGAAGTTTTAATCCGTTCGTCTGTTTTATATTTTCTTGCCTTGTGTAGGAATATTAAAAAAACTTTTATTTAGGACGTATTTATATAAATTAAGCAATATTATTATTTCTTTCTTGACATTTACATAGTCTATCAAACATTTATTTATTTATTCTCAAATTAAAAAAAAAAAAAAAAAACATTAGCCACTCGTCTCACTAGGAAAGTCCTGTGTTGAGATAAGAGGCTTTACAATTTTAGTGAAACTGTATATTATGATTTTTTTTCTTCTTTTTAAATAAAATCAAAGTTATTTAGACTATACTCATAAATAACCATATAATCTACAGTAAGCCTTTGAGTTGGGCTGTGCATTTATGGATTACAACAATAATTATTTCATTGTAACACAAATAACTATAATAAAATATCTGTTCTCCAATTAGCCATATTACTGTTGAAAATCTTCGGTAGATGTCTTCTTCCTACTAGCGAAGGGTGGGTAGGTACCTGTAATCGAAATATCGATAATAACATGTCGATTTGAATAAATTGATAGTACTTAAGTTCGAAGAATTTTTTTAACAACAATATTTTAAAATTATGTCGCACAAGAGTCCCAACTGCTCCCAATTCAGGGAAACCATGGCATCCCCAATTGGGGAATATTGTGAGGCTGGAGGTAGTTAGTAGGGGAAGGAGAAGGGTAGAGGAAGGTGGGGAAACACCTGACTCTTCGGGAGTGGTCAATAAACATGGCTAAAGCCATTTCAAGCAACGTTTCAATTCCGAATAGTGGTTTTCACCAGGGCGATACTCAAAGTATCTTCCACTCTGGAACGTTCGCAAATATACTGTATATTATTTTTAATTAATTAATTAATTGTGAAACAACACAAATCAATTAAATAAAATTTACTTGCGCACGCCGGGATTTGAAACCGCGATCTACGGATTCGTAGTCGAGAGTCTTACCCTCGACCACGGAGGCCGTCATATGAAAATCAAAATATGGTGTAAATATTTACAGAATGACAGCTTAAAATACAAGATGGTATAATAAATATTATCTTCTTCTGTTATACAAAGAAGAATGTTCCGGGAGGGCGGTGTGCGTTTGTTTTCTATACAAATCTACAGCTTTATTCCTAGGATGATGAAATTTTGCACACCTGACCCACAAAACAAGAGGAAGGTCACTGTTTAAATGAAATTTCAAAAAATCACCTCATCCCCCTTTCCCACCCTTAAAGCCAGATGTTGGTATTTCTTGATCAAATTTTGCACACTTGACGTTCAAAATAAGAGGAAAATTACTGTGAAGGAGTAAGGAGTAGGAGTAGGAGGAGGGGTAGGGTTAGGGATTATAAAACATTACTCCAAACTATTAATAACCCCGGGCAACGCCGGGTACTTCAGCTAGTATTGTATAAACTAGCGTTTTTTCGTAGTCCTCCTCAATAGGGTCTTATGCTGAGCCAGAATAGGGTTACTTGCTTTGATGTCATCTAATTAAGTGCTGTTTTTAAGGTTGTTTTATTAACTTTTCAGCCGGAATTGAATTCTTGACTTTTGCTCATAAAACATATCTATTAGTTTTACATCGGGGAGAAGGATGTTGTGGAGTTTTGTGGCAAGATACGCTTAGTTTCTTTGTCTGAAAGTAGTGTTATAACGAGGAATGTTTTTTTTTTAATGTTTGCTGTTTTATATTGCTTCCATTGTTTTTATTCATATACCAAATTTTATTTGGGTTTTTTTGATATAAGAAATTTGAATAGCGTTTTTTTTTATAAAGAAAGCCATTGCTACATAATATCATATTATAGCAACCTCAACTATTGTCACCTTTCATAGACATAAAAAATCGTTATCTGAGCGATTGGTTCGTAACATCAATTTCTAAAATATTTTCTGCACTGTTTTTCCGACAAACAAAACTTTTGATGGCCATTTTTTTATTTGAAATACTTCTCAGCCTCTCATCTTTCCCACCCCTTTCCCCTCACTTTTCCCCTCCCCTTAACAAATATGGACAACGAACTTTAGATCACATGATTCCTAGCTGTTTAAATATGTTACACGCCGAAATAAAAAAGAACTGTATTAAAACTAAGCAGTTAATAAATATTAATTGATAAACTAAAGTTCTTAAAAACTTAAGACAAGATTTTTGTGCATAGCGCAAAGGGTAACAATTATTTTTTATAAACAATAATTATTAGCCTGAAACACTCATCCAAATTGAAAAAAACCTTTCCGAGCAAAGATAAATGTCGCCGACAGGACTCGAACCTGCACCCTTCTGATGTAAACGGTATTCAACGGTAGAGCATCTGACAGGACATCAGAAGGGTGCAGGTTCGAGTCCCGTCGGCGACTTTTATCTTTGCTCGGAAAGGTTTTTTTCAATTTGGATGAGTGTTTCAGGCTAATAATTATTGTTTATAAAAATAATTGTTACCCTTTGCGCTATGCACAAAAATCTTGTCTTAAGTTTTTAAGAACTTTAGTTTATCAATTTACAAAAAAGTAGTTTATCGGGACTTTTTGAATCATTGATAATAAAAGATATAATTGGTATCATTGAAAAGAAAATATATGTTTTTGTTGAAAATGCATGTGAGTGTTATGTCGTAATCGCGGTATGCGGATTGTGGAGTTGTGCAAAACGATTCACTTCATATTCCCGTTGGCAGTTTATTCTTTCGATTTTTATCGACGGGAAACCCGAAACGAAAGAGTAGCCATACATATATGCTTGTGTGTGCAACATTTGTGTCTATCCGTAGTTCGTCTGCCTGTGCCTAGATTTTTTACTAGGTATAGGATAATACAGATGAAAACACCGAGCCGTACGAAAACAAAGAGATCGCCTAAATATGGGAGTAACATTTTTTTAATACTGCTTTTTCGAATATTTTTCCGAGTTTGAGTGCCGCTATTGTTCTTACTTTGCTAAGTGAAGAGAAACATTTAAATTACTAAGCAAATTTTTGTAATAAATTTTCAAATTTTTCTTTTTCTCAATACAAATTGATATATTTAACCTCCTCACTGTAACAAAACTGTACAACTGTTTTTTTAATATTTTTATTTTTCAATTTGTTTAATACGTGCTGATATTTTGGTTTTATATAACATTATTTAAATCGATATTATGTGATTTGAGTCCACTATATTTTTTTTTCAATAACAGCCCATTTTTTATTTATTTATTTTTATATCAATGTTCAAACTTAAATACAAGTATATTTCGTTTTTTTTTCCTAAAGTTTGAATTTTTCAAAGCCCGCCAAAACGCTACAAATCTATGGCCGATCTATTTTGATCAGTTTTGAATGTCAAATGTCAAAACAAGGATGAGCTTTACCGGACATAATTTAATGTTCTATGAAAAATAAAAATGTCCATACTAATCCAAAAATAGAATGCACATGTGACGTCAGAATTTCCAAATGCAATGGTACTAACATAATAAGGTGTTTCGATGAGATGATTTTTTATTCAATTTTAAATTACGATTTATAAATTCTACTTATAGTTACATATAGTGAAAGTTATATACTCGGAATCGGCGTTTGCTGATCTATATGAATACGTATTTTTAAAGCCATTGTAATTTTATACTGGAGTTCTTTATTGCTGATTTTTTTTAACAGGTGCTTTCCCGCGTTGGAGGTTGGCTATCATCATGGCATTATTCATCATATTCAGACTGCAGCCTGAAACTACAATCGTACCAGCTACGTAAGTAGTTTCCATCTGTTCGAACTCATCGATCTCCAGTAATATTTTATTGTGTTCAAGTTAAAGTAATGTAAAACTCATCCTAATTTTTTAGATTAAAAAAAAAATTGTAATAACTCTTATTATTCATGTAAGATGATATTATAAACTCTCAAATCAAAATACGAAACCGAAAAGACAAAGAAAAGAAAAAAAAATCTTTATTTTTTATTTAATTTAATTTATTTAATTTCATTAAATTTAATTCATTTAATTTCATTAAATTTAAATTTAAATATTATTGTATTCGTAATTTTTTTTTCCTATGTATTTTTCGGCTCCGTGTTTTGATTTGGGAGTTTTTAATATTATCTTCAATGATTCAAAATATATTACAATGTGTTTCTGAATTCAGAGCAAAACTAAAGACTCATATTTTCAAATTATCTTATCCCGAATAATGACCTCATCGGTTTAGTCGTGTTTTTCGAGTACTCAGACCAGGGGAATTACTTATGTATCTATTTACCTTCTATCGCCCGATTACCCTCTTTAATACAGTAACATTTATTACACTCCTACTTTTATAAGCTTTACCATTGACAGCATGACCAATAATCATTACAGGTATTTATTATTTATATAATAAATCTGTATGTTAGTTGTAAGACTCTAGTTGTAAGCCACAGTTGTAAGTCATTTTGCAGTATTGTGTATAAAATATGCACTTGGTCATAAACATGTATTAGTTTTAAATATGTACTTGGTTTATATATGCGCTAAGTTTGTATTCTAGTTATATATACTTAAGTCTAAATTGTAAGTTACTAGCTATAACTTTTAGTTGCAAGTCGCTAGCTATAAGCCATAGATGTAAGACACTAATTATAAGTCTCAGTAGTTAATCCCTAGCTATAAGTTTAAGTTGTAAGTCAATAGTTATAAATCTTACTTGTAAGCCATTAGGAATAAATTTAAGCCTTAAGGGATTAGTTATACGTCGAGTAATATGTTATATAAATTATTTGTAAAGCGCCCTTGAGGTGATTTTCTCACAAAAACGGCGCTATAGAAGTAATCCAATTATTATTATTATTATTAATATAATAAGCTTCAATAAGTTATTCCAAAAATATTATGTTATTATTCATTTAAAAAAAACGATTCATTTATAAATAAGTTCTGCTAGATAATTTTTATTGCGTGTGACAGCTGTTTCGTCTTCCGAAGGCATTATCAAACTGTGGTGATGCCACTTAAAAAAGTCAAAGAAAAATAAAAATTAAAAAAAGATCTCCACTACGTTTCGGAGACGAACTTTGAATTCAACTCGTCAAATTAAACATATATCGTACTAACTTAATAACCACATCACCTTTCCTTGGAGTGTTATGCATGGAGGATGGACCGCCACACAACTCTGTCTTGACCCACGCTCTTCGCTTCGTTCGCATTTACACATAATGACATAATAACATAATAACATAATGTTCTATAAAATGAAATATTTTTGCACGTTTTAGGAACGATCCAAACCGAATAATACATCACTCGGTGACTCGTTAAACCACATCAAGCATTATGCAGATTGTGCAAATCAATGTTAATCCCTTTCGCTAGCCGTGGCGGTGAGATCACCACTGATATTTCCATGGTTATGATTCCCATAGACTGCAACATGTCTCAACCCTTCTGGCCTTGATTTATACACCACCCCATTCCTCCCACGGCTCACACCCAAGCCACCCATTTAAATATCTCCCACCCCTTCGCAGTACTGCCTATTAGGTCTAGGTACCTTCTTGCTACAAGAGCAGTTGCTGAAATGGCAACACAGGGAATAAATAGTGGACAAATGATCCCGGGATGTTTCTCTTTTTATGAAGTGGGACAGCTGGCATTATAAAAGGAACTGTCAATGAGGATTTTTTTGCTCGATATGCACTGATCACGCATTTCTGAGCGCATTTTCAAAGATGACTCCGCAGTGCATAGCGAAAACTGGAAGTATAATTTTTCTCATAGTGTGTTTCATAATTAACGTAAATTAAGAAAAAAAATCTAAACAGACTAACTATCACATCGTTTCTCAGCAGGATTAGGCAGAAAGGATGCACCGCCAATAACTCGATCGTCGCATACACTTCTTGCTTCATTCTCATTCACAGATCGTCTCATACATTCTATTCTATTATTCCGACTTCTGACATGTCCCGACTTAAGTATTTGATTCAATTGATCGTGCCATGTCTTCCACGGACGTCCCCGGCTTCTTCTTCCATTGATTTGGAGCGTTTTGGCGGACTTTGAAAAATTGAAACTTTGAACAAATTTTTAACTATGAAAACTAACTTTAGAAAAAAAGGAAATATACTGATATTTATGTTTGAACGTCATTGTTAACAAAAAAAGACTGGAGTTCCTTATTAACTATTATAACGTGGATAGTGATTTTTGTTAAAATATTGTTTTAGTTCTAGTCTATGTCACTGTTAAACGTTTTTTTAAATATTGTTTAAAATCTCTATGCACCTATATTTCTCGATAGCTTATTTTATTCTGTTTTAAAAATCCATCTAAAAGCCCAGATGGGCGTATAATCAAATAAATGGTAATTCTTTCGAGTTGGAACTTTAGAAAACACATAATTTAAAAAAAAAGAAAATTGTTTTAGTTTCATAAAAATAAATAAAAAAAACATTTGCATACGCGGAGAGCCAAAAAATGCACTTCATTTTTTACTTTCTTTATATAAACGAATTGAAGAAGAATTGACGTCATTTTTAATGTTGGTATGAAACGAAATTTGTCAAATGTGCTAACTGTATAAAATTGATATTTCAAATTAAGGTTGTTACGTTCTCAGTTTTGGTTTTTTTAAGAAAGAAAAAAACCCAAACTAAGAACCCAGACCCTATTCTTTTATTTCCGCATATGCAATTTTATTTATTTATTTTTAGTAATCTTAGAGGATATTCTTTTTTTTTTTAATTTGAACTTTTTCAACTGAGTCCCAACTGGAAAACATTAGCAAATATTTTTTGTTTTTAATGTTTCTCCAGAATATCGACTTATTTTCAGAGAAACCTTTTTTTTGACATTGCCGATCGGATACACCGGAGTTCAACGGATATAAATTTTGCGTATCCGACGGGTTTTTGGCGCGCTAAATGTTAAAATTAAGTACAATGTAATGTTTCTAGCAAGTTGCATCAGTATTTTTAATATTATGTTTTAATTATATTTTTTAAATTAACCCATATAATTTAAATCCACCTTTATTTGCTGATGCCGGGTTTAAAACCCGTGATATCTGCTCTGGATCCAATGAATTTAACAGTCTGTCACGATGGTTTTCATTAAAATATGTTACGCTTTAGGCGAAGCTATCAGTGAAATCATTATTTCGATTAATCTATAGTATGAAACCAAAAAATATGCTTTGGATAAAAAGAACCTTTTCCTAGAAATTCCTTTGACAGGAATTAAAATAAAATTGTTAATTGTAAGCGTAAACTACTAAAAATACAATTTTTTTGATTAGAAAATTATGAATGTAAGAAACGTGTTTAAAAAGATTACTGTTTTATGACTAAAATTATTTATAAAAGATTCCCTTGATTAATTCATATTCATTTTTTTATTAAATTCTTCACAAAATAAATAATAACAGCTTTTTGCGCTTGCAACAAACATTTCTAGACTTCGCGTGCCAAGCGAATTTTATGCCTATTACCTATATTTATTGTGACATAAGACACATAGCTTGTAATAATATTTTTTTGCTTGTACATTCCTCTTAGGTGCTGTTTGCATTACCTAGTTTATTATGTAATACCTGTTTTTTTTTTAGAATTTATAATATTCCTTCGCAGCAGAACTGAAAACGCGAATACTTGTACCCCTTTCGGCACCAGTAAGCAAAGGCAATTAATTTTTAAATAATCAGAAGGGCTGAGGGACTTCCTACCCTCGCTAAGCACTTCCACACCCTCACAACACACTCACACACCCACCCCTATAATGCTGTGTGTATGTACACACATTCAAGGTCTAAAAGCTTAAAATACCGATCGTAAATGAGCCCATCCCATAATATTAATAGCAATGAATAATTAATTGAAGTGCTTTCGAAAGACCGTCATTGAACCATGTTGGAAAAAAAAATCGGTTGTAAAATATGATTTATATAGGGTTACACTGTGTGGGTATGTTTTTTTTTTATTTCTCGTTTGTTTTTATGTATTAAAATTAGCCACGATACTACAGCCCCGCTTAAATAGTACTGTGAATAAATTAACAGCTGCATTGTGTTTATATTTTACTTTGAGCCTTGACGATCAGCTCCCAAAAATACATATTTTGCTGGTTCCTTACTTAAGAAATACTACGAATCATTTACCTATAATTTATTTTGCTGAAAAAGCACAATTATTCAAATGATAATAATCCTCACACTGCGGTATTTTAAATTGTATTTAAAATACATACTGGAATTTTCGATGAAAAGTTTAAAATTGCTTTCACTTGTATGAAACTACACATATTTTCAGAAATTTTAGGATGTGTTTCATAGAATTTAAAGAAAAAATATTTGTGGTATTTCTTGAGTTAGCAACCTGCAAAGCTATGTTTAGGACCATTTTTTGAGTGCTGGACCTTAATGTTGGGTAACTTACCGCTTCACATGAAATATTTTCATGTGAAGCGGTAAGTTTGTCATTGAAACTATGATTTTAATGTTATTATTTATGTAGTAAATGTTTTATTTTTTCAATTATGATTTTAAATATACAACAAATATTTCGTTTTCACTACTATTTAATGTATGAAAAGTTTATCATTAATATTTAAGTAACCAGGACTATATAGCCAGATTCTCCCTAAGCCATTCTCCCTTCTTAAATTCGCCTCCCAAAATGTTTGATGATGACGTTGCGGCAATTCAACCGGAATATTCAGTGGTGTGAAATTTTATCTCATGGGAAAGGAAGTACGCGAAGAAACTATCTCATATATAACTGCAATTCACCCCAATGCTCCACATTGATAAAAAATAATCATTTAAAATATTTGGGCATAACAATTAATAGATCATCATATTAAATGGTCAGAATATATTGTGCAAATATTCCACAAACTAAGAAATGTTTTACAAAAATATATGCCACTGAAGGTTTACATCAAGTCTACAATATGGAATAATAGGCTGGGGAGGAGGTTTAAAACAAACTTAGCCCGATTGGAAATAGTCCAAACAAGACTCATTAAAATAATTCTAAAAAAACGATCCGATTTTTCAACCTGTCAGTTATTCAACGAATTTAAAGTTTTAGATTTAAATATAATACACCAAAAAAATTCATTACTTCAAATCCATAAATAAAACCTAAAAATAAAGTCATTGAGCACCGGGCCGAGAACCACAGGACAAATAATAATCCCTAAAATTAACACAACAACAGCTCAACACCAATACACATATTCAGCCATAAAACGTTTTAACGAACTTCCTAAAGATATACAAGCTGAAAATTATTCTGAAATTTTTAAGAAAAAACTTAAAACACACTTTACAAGAAACTAATTTTAGGTGTATAGAATAAGCTCATTTCAAAAAAAAAAAGTATATATGTTTATATATTTTTTTTTTATATTACATACCTACTATTATTACCATGTAAACAATGTTGTTAATTATATAAAATAAATATTTATAAATAAATATATATGGCATGAAGAATGTATGCATATATGTGATGTGTGAAATTCACGTACCAATATTTATGACACATGAAGAGAGTTACACCTACTGGAATTACACACGTCAAAATAACGTTTTTTTAATAGGTTTAAATTTTAAACTGTTAAAGTTTATGCTAAATATAATTACATATCTGAAAAAAAAGGACGGAACAGCTGCCTAATTTAGTATTTTAGCGAATATTTGAAAATAGTAATTGGGGTATTTTTGTTAGATGGGTACTGTTTTAAGATAGTTTCAAAGGTCAAGCGCTTAAACGCGTGTTTTTTTTTAAATTTTAGATTTTGTACAAATATGACGTAACTGTTTTTTTTTTCATTACGTCTACGCAGAGTAATGAAAAACAAGTAGAAAAAAAAACAAAAAAAAAACATTCTAAAATTTAAACCTGCGAAAGAAAGATTTTTTTGACGGGAGTGGTTTCAGAAGGGTGATAGGGGATATGAGGGATAAGGATAAGGGATATAACTCAACACACTAATATATTAGGTTTTCGGGCAAATTTTTTTTAGATGGTGTAATAGGGAATAGAGTAGCCACGTGTCATTTCGTCCATGTGTAATTTCGTTCATGTGCAATTCTGGCAGCTTACGTGAAATTCGCGACCGTGTAATTTTGTCATGTTTCTCTGTTACAATATATCTAAATGTTGGAATGGGTTAAGCGGTAAAATTTAATTAAATATAGGGTAGTTTTTTAATTGGAGGAATGTGGTATACTTTAAATTGATCTCCAGGGTCACAGTGCATAAATAAAATACAACCTTCATTCGGCTTCAGTTGCAACACGGTCAAATTTCGAGCTCCGTGGTACGGTCGCGATAAGTTCGAACATAATTAGAATGGGGGTGGGGTAAATATAATATAAATAAGTCATCATAATGTGGATTAACCGCAGTTTGAAAATGGCCTTGAACGACGAAACAGCTGCCGCAATAATACAAATTAAAGATATCTGCCGAACTTAATAATAACATTATCAAATTTGTTGTATTTTTTCGGCATTCATAATGTAGCAATTTCTAGACATTTTGTTTGGAAGTTTTATTAACTATGTACTTTTGCTACTTTTGATAGCAAAATTAATAAATCAAAAGTAGCAAAAGTACATAGTAAATAAAACTTCCAAACAAAATTATCAAATTTGATTTACGTTAAGTTAAAAATAAATGGTTTTTATATTTAATTCGTAGAACTACAAATTAATAATGTTATTACTAAGTTCTGCAAGTATTTTTTAGTTTTTATTATTGTGATAGCTGTTTCGGCGTTTAAGGCCATTTTAAAACTGTGGTTAATCCGCATTGTGACGACTAATTTATATGATTTTATTTACTCCCACTCCTTTTCAATTTGGATAGGTTTAAAAAAAAAAGATTTATTATCGCTAAAACCGATTTAGTTAGAAAACAATTAAATTTTGAATTCTGTGAGGTTTTCACATTTATAATGTGTTTGCTCGTATTTAAATGATAATGTTTTCTTAATTGATTTATTTAAATGTGTTGTATTGTTTTGATAATCTGAACATACTGAGAAGCGGTGAATATGCAATTTTCATTAATTAAGGTTATATTATTTAATAATAATAATAAAAATAAAAAAATTCTTGACGCTATTTTTTTTTCCTTCTATACATACACTTAAATGTTCTATGACGTTCCAAACGATCTGTTAATAGTTAACAGATTACAATTTATTAATTTTTTTGAAAAAATAAATCAATTTAAAAACATAAAATAATTTAGAAGTAGTTGAATTTTAGTTACACAAAAATATGATTTACAAGGACAAAATGATGCAATACAATCAGATGCGAATCAAGAAATTAGTTGGATGAGTATGAATGCTAGGAGAATTAGATGAGTACGAATGCTTGAGGAAGTAGATGAGTACGAATGATTGGAGAAGTAGATGAGTATGAATGCTTGGATAAGTAGATGAGTACGAATGCTTAGAGAAGTAGATGAGTATGACTGCTTAAGAAGTAGATGAATATGAGTGCTTGGAGAAGTATATGAGTATGAACGCTTGGAAAAGTAGATGAGTATAAATGCTTGGAGAAGTAGATGAGTATGAATGCTTGGAGAAGTAGATGAGTATGAATGCTTGGAGTAGTAGATGCGTATAACTGCTTGAGAAGTAGATGAATATTAATGCTTGGAGAAGTAGATGAGTATAAATGCTTGGAGAAGTAGATGAGTATGAATGCTTGAAGAAGTAGATGAGTATGAATGCTTGGAGAAGTAGATGAGTATAAATGCTTGGAGAAGTAGATGAGTATGAATGCTTGAGAAGTAGATGAATATGAATGCTTGGAGAAGTAGATGAGTATGAATGCTTAAGAAGTAGATGAATATGAATGCTTGGAGAAGTAGATGAGTATGAATGCTCGGAGAAGTAGATGAATATGAATGCTTGGAGAAGTAGATGAGTATGAATGCTTGAGAAGTAGATGAATATGAATGCTTGGAGAAGGAGATGAGTATGAATGCTTGGAGAAGTAGATGAGTATGAATGCTTGAGAAGTAGATGAATATGAATGCTTGGAGAAGTAGATGAGTATGAATGCTTGAGAAGTAGATGAATATGAATGCTTGGAGAAGTAGATGAGTATGAATGCTTGGAAAAGTAGGTGAGTTGGTGTATTTAAGATGAACTTTTACGAGATACGGAAAGTCTAATACGGATGTTGAATGAAGGGTAAATGATGGAAACACCATTAATGGAGGACTGATCGCGGTTGACATTAGTAAAAACATGTTAAAAGAAGCGAAGCTAGCAGTCCACAATGGAATACTGGTACAAACGGTAATGTTAGTGACGCGTAGAACTAAAATAGGAAGGTGAGAATGAGATCGCTGAGTTGTATATGTGTAAATCTATGAATGACCGTTATAAATGTGGAGATCTGAAAAGATTGTAAGCATATTGATTATGAATAAGAAAGGGAAGTTTGGATGGTTTGGGCATGTAGAGCGGACGAACGAGGAAAGAAGTGTAAGGAGAATATATGAAGCGGAAGTTAATAGTAGACCAAGTCTGGGACACAAGAAGAAGAGATTGCACGATCAAGTGAATCAAGTACATGAGTCGGGCCATGTCAAGTGTCAGAATAACAGAAAATTATGTATCTGACGCAATGTGAATAAAGCAAGAAGTCTATGTAATGTGTGGCGGTTTATCCTCTCTGCTTCCCCTGCGGGGAAATGGTGTAATTGTTTGTTCGTCAGTTTTTTTTAAATTTAGTTTATATGAGTTTTTTTGTGAACTAAAAAAACATGCTGAAGCCTTGTTTGTGTGCTTGCACGGTTCGTATCTCCACCGTGTTTGTTTTTAATATTGCTGTTTGTAATCATTAGAACATGATATTAAAAAAAACTTAAATAAAATACGAAACAGAAAGAAACACAGAAAATAAAAAAAGATAACGATCGCATCTAGGAATCGAACTGAGGATTTCTGTCTTACCAGGACTAGCACTCCAACTATTGAGCTAATCATTCCTCAAATTACGAATTATAAATACCACCTTCGATTAATTCCCCTATATTTGGTTGCTACCTCTTTGTTCTGAAGGTGACTGAAGAAACTAAATACCTAGGACACATAATCACCAGTAATCTGATGGATGATGATGATATTGATAGGCAAAGACGAGCATGAAGTCGAACATGCTTAGCAGAATATTTCGCCTTTGTAGTACCGCCGTGAAAAGGACTCTCTTTGTCTTTTTCCGGACAAAATGGAGGATAGTATTGACATTTGAGGTATGATATCGATGAAGATGGCGTAAATTGAACTAGTCTCATTAGCTTAGTCGGTAAAGCGCAGGTACTGGGTTAGAGTTCCAGATGCGACTGATACCTTTTTATTTTCTGTGGTTTTTTTCGGTTTCGTGTTTCACTTAGGATATTATCTTCTTCAATGATTAAATATTACAATGATGTTTAAAACATTCAACAAGTTATTATAAATAAATTGTATATTATTTCTGGACTTGTAGAAAAGTCAAGAGATGTCTCATATAAATAAAAAAAAATGGTTGGGCATATACGAGACTCTATTCAGATTGCAACTGTGTTCGTGCAGAACTTTTGTGATCATCATAAAGAAAGCAGCCAATAACATGGGATTTTAAAATGGAGAATTATATTGACAAGTCTTGAATTTCAGGTACGATATGTTAATATTATCTTATTCAATGATTAAATATTACAATGATGTTTATAAACTAAAATGAGTTATAAAAAATAAATTGAATTTAAATATTTATTAAAAAATATTTAACAATAGTAATTGATGCAAACATCGGACTAAATTTTATTTAATTAATTTGTGCTGTTCCACAATTAATTCACTTGAAATTATACGAAGTATATTTGCGCACGTTCCAGAGTGGAAGACACTCTCAGTATTGCCCTGGTGAAAGACCACCATTCAGAATTGAAACGTTGCTTGTAATGGCTTTTAGCCGTGACCAGATCTGAATTATTTATTTATATAGTATTTTCCTACCTTCCTCTTTCCTTTCTCCTTCCCCTCCCAAATACCTTCAATCTCACAATATTCCCCAATTGGGAATGCCATAGTCTCACTGGCTCCAGACCTTTGGGAGCAATTGGGACTCTTGTGGGGTATTCATATAAAAAAAAATCGGACTAATTTTCGATAATATTAAAATCTGACGTTAATCTAGCCTTGGGATAATTTACGAAAATTCTAATACGATCCTCAAAATTATCTATAATTTATTCAAAAATTACAAAATAAATTCAATTATTATGTAATGCAACAACGCAGGCCGCTAGAGGCACTAGTGTAGCATGTTGCCAGTATTTTGTTGAAGCTGTGCGTATTATCTATTCTACAGCTCTTGGTTACATGGGATCACAAGATCTGACTTCTGAAGCAAGTCCAACTCCATCTCGATAGTTGAAATTTAAACGTATTGGCGTCACATCACTAACTTTAACGGCGGCGGCCATAGCGCGGTAACTCTGTCGTAAGTCAATAAATACTTTAAGAAATCATTAGTAATAGATTTATTAATCTAATTTACCACTAATTGGGGAAAATATATTCAACTTGTTTTAAAATTTAGTTTGCCGGCCGTATTTTTACAAAGTTGCATTGAACAAGAGGGCATTTTGAATGAAACGAGGACAAACATCACGCTTCGGCTACGGAAGTGTAACTAAGAATCGAGTTTCTTGGAAATTAAAAATGACGCCCGGTAAAAGCGTCGTCGGCCGTCAGTCGGGCGCTCCTTACGACATATCTCTATAAATTCCAAGATCTGAGATGCCATAGTATCAACTTAATAATTGTGCAGTATGGCATCGATATAATCGTAGTTGTATTTTTGTGCAGTTTTGTGAACTTACTCGGCAAACGATTGCTCTTTTGACCTCTAGACATTAACAACAATCAAAATGAATGCATTTTTTAAAACCATATCTTTTTCGGAATAATGTTACCAACTTTATACACTATGCGCTGAAAAACCATTTAAATCAGTAATAAATATCATGACCCGCCTCTGCTGTACCTGCTTTCCATACAATAAGTCCCGGCATAATTGCATCAGTCCAAAAGTCTTTATTTTTAATGGATATTTTAGTGTTTCTTTTTTACAACAGAGGTATTCCGGGAAGGGGTGAAAGTAGAAAGCATTTTAGGGGTATATAGGCACGTCTAATAATATTATTTTCCGAGGACATCTATGAACCTTATTGCTAAGTAAAATCAGCATCGAATTAAACCGATAGGGACGGCCCCCTCCTTCCCCCCTATCTATGTAGTTCATTCTTCTCGGGTGAATAAGATGAATGGGGTGCGTAGAAGACGATGAATATCTACTTGGTTCCGGTGAAGAAATTGAGTATTCCGTAATTAGGGCCAAGATTCGTTAAGCATAATCATGAGAATTTTTTTTTAATCTAATGTAAATCAAATTTAATAATGTTTTTATAAGTTCGGCAAGTTTTTGGTTTTTTTCTTTTTATTATTATGACAGTTGTTTCGGCGTTCAAGGCCATTTTTAAACTAAGATTAATCCACATTATAACGACTTAATTACATGATTTTATGTACTCTCACCCAATTCTAATTTAGACGGGTTTTTAAAAATTATGATTAAAATCATCGGTAAAACCAATAAACAATTCAAATTCTCTATTCTGTGAGGTTTTTACATTTACAATATGTTTCCCCGTATGTAGCTACCGAGAGCTGTAATAAAAACAAAAAAAGACTTGCAGAACTTAATAATAAGACGTTCTACGAATTAACCAGAAAAAACAATTAATAATGAAAAATACGTATTCTTTGTATTATCTATAATGAGTTTATTATATGTTAATTATATTATAATTTTGATATGTTTAATTTATTTTATTTCCTTACGAGGCGAACTGAATTTTTGGACCTGTCTTTTGGATATATATAATTGAAAATGAAACTTAATTCCTTATTTAATTTGTTTAATCTTAACGGTGAACAATAAGAAAATGCGAACTTTACAGGTTGCTAACTCAAGTAATACTACGAATGATTTATTTGTTACTTCTATACGGGTAATTAGTAAAGATTTCAAAATGCAATAATCCTGAAACTGTAATTTTTTAAATTCTATCTGAAACACATACTGTAATTTTTTTTAAATTCTATCTGAAATACGTACCGCAATTTTGTGTAAAACGTTCAAAGTTGTTTTCACTGGACATTTTAGGACTTATTTCATAGAATCAAAGTATTACAGTTTGAGAATTTTTGTCTTTTAAAACGTTATAAATGTTCCCAACTACTTAAAAAGCAAAATCACAATAATAGTTTCAGGCTGGGCCTACCACCCGTGCCACGTGTTCTCCTTTTTCAGACGCCCTCTCCTATCGGAGGTTGGCTTTCATCAGGACAATTTTAACCCCCCAGACGCTTTAACTTCATCAATTAAGGTAAAATCTATTTGTGGCATCTTTTACTTTCTCTCCTTTTTTTAAATTTCTATTTTCTAGTATAAATATTAAAATTAGTGTTTTATAATAATATATTGTTTATTTTACATAATTAATAGCTGATGTGTACCCGACCTTGTTGGTTTTTTTTTATTGGAATAAAGTTATGAAGTTGTGAATTCTTGCTTGTCGTTTCGGTGCCATAACTGATTTGACAGCGAAAGTAATGCCTTGTGACGACTATTACTAACTCTAAACAAAGAAACATTCGTTTTTAAAATTTGTTCCATTCCAAACATTTATTTTCTCAAAACATATCTAAATAAATAAAGTTCTTAACTAGGTATCTAATTATGTTTTCCATTTTCTAAATATTCTACCCAAACAAATCTTTTTCTTTTGAATATGTAATCTGTGGCTAACAAGAGTGGTATATCTATGGGCTAACCTCAATACAGGTTCAATATTTTTCAAACTATTTAAAAAACGTTATAACAACAGTTTTACGTATTTGATTTCGTTAAAACTACTCTCTAAACCTTCCCGACACTAATAAGAACAAACTGTGCTATCTTAAACGAAACCGCTTTAGTAATTTTGAAGAAAATTGAGGACACACAGACAAACAATCATTTTTATATATAGAGATTTTTACTATAATACTTAATTATTTACCTAATCTTATCTCTATCGTATTTGTATAACTTGTATCCAGACGGATGTACCATTGGTTTTGGATCATTTTGATATTTAATATTAACTCATTTAATTATTTAAATAAATACTATTTAAATTTAAAAATATTGATGTTTTCTCAAACAGATCAGGCAAGCTTTATGTATATGCAAATCAACTTTCTTATTACTTTTGATTGAATTGAGTAAATATTTATTCTATATATTATATTATACTCGTATGTATCATATTTTTGTGTTTGCGATTTGACTATTAAGTAATTTATGTTTTTAGAGCAAATTACTAGTTTTTTTCTGTAGATAAATATCGTATATAAATCTTTGTTCTATGACTCAAGGCCATTTCTCCACTTAGGCCTTTTTGGTATATGCAATAATAAAGTACATTATCAATATAATATAATATGCAAGATATTTTAGACAGAATTAAACTAATTGTAAAAATGCCCGGTCGTTCACTGTTAGTTCTGACGAATTAATTGGTTTCATTAAAATCCGAGTAAAAAATCTAACTGCCTCACAAATATAATGGAATTGAGTTAGTAATTTAGTGAACATTCGAATAAAACTGTTCTAAAATGACGGCGGGCGCTCCGTGATTTTAAAATAATTATTAAGCGTAATATTCTCAAAGCGGGAAAGTGGTGGAATTGCGCCTCCCTCAATTATTGACTTTAATTAACCCTTTGTTCTGGGCAAAAAGAGCGACGAGTAACAGACGAGTGAAAGCCTTCAAAAGGGGGGCAAAAATTACGTAAAAAAAATAGTAGAAATAATATTAGACGCCTACCGGGTGATTTACCACAAATGGAAATATATTTATTAAGAAGCGATAATATTATAAAATCATTGTTTTCATATTAAAGTCTCATTAATTTTATTTTAACTTGTAGATACTACCCGAATTCGCCCAAATTTTCCGTTTTTTTATTAACCGTTTTTCTAATAAAAAAATCTAACGTGATCTCTTATTTTTAACGATGGGAATGATTTAATGATCTTAAAATATTCGAATTTTCCCAGAAATTCAAAACCAGAAAAAGGCGTGATTATTTTATAATATTTACCAGAATTTCGAGAGTTTTTCTGTTTCAACATATACATGACCCGTTTTTATTCGATCTTATCTCTTTCGAAAACACATGTCTGACCTTGAGGGAAAGGAAGATAGACCTATACTAAATGGCACAATCTGTGCGTTTCTTAACCGGGTATTATGAGGACTGTCATTTGGTTCCTGATGCGGAACGTCTAGAACCAAAGGGTTAATATTAATATTCAAGTTGTTTAATGATTGCGGGAGATTTAAGGTGGTTTTACCAACATCACGATAAAAACCTGTGGTTTTAAATATGTATTATCCTGTATCAACCTAAAATAGTTTTCTCGTCTTCTTGTTAGTCTCTGATAGATGATATTACGACTTTCTCTCTCCAGTTTTCCGAATTAGGCAAATATATTTGAAGTGTACTAAATGGCACTTCGGCAACTTGAACAATTAATTATACATCACGTGTAAAACAAGTTTCTTCATTAATTGTTTTTGTTTTTAATTCCTATAACTCCATTTAATTTTTAAAATACTTGATATAAATCAAATTTAATAATGTTATTATTAAGTTCAGCAAGTATTTTTAGCTTTTATTATTATAATAGCTGTTTCGGCGTTCAAGGTCATTTTCAAACTGCGGTTAATCCACATTGTGATGACTAATTTATATGATTTTATTTACCCCCCCCCCCAATTTTAATTTGGACAGGTTTTTAAAAATAATGATTTATTACCGGAAAAAGCGATTTAGTTAGAAAAAAATTAAAATTCTCTATGCTGCGTGGTTTTTAAATTTATAATGAGTTACCCCATATTTTAATGATAATGTTTTCTTAACAGATTTATTTAAATGTGTGTAATTTTATTTACTTTAAATAAAAAATTAATGTAAATTTAATTTCTAAATTTGTGTGAAAGTATTTTTAGATTTTTTTTTTAATTGTTGTGAAAATTTGTAATGATTCAAGTAAATTGTCACTATAAAAAAAATTTTAAAAAATACTTGCAGAAATTTGATTTACATTAAATTTTTGAATAAGTTTCTTCCTGGATGAAAATATTGTCAAAGTGATATTTATTATTTACTTGAAAAAAATTTGATTTTTTTAAGCACGGTTTCCCGAAACACCCGGTATAATTTACCTTCACACACGTACAGTTGGTAAAATACTACCTCGATTTTACACTCCCCACGCTTCGTTTATCCCCCAAGCACTCAATACAATTCAAAGCAACTATATAAACTTAATTATATGCTACTTAAATGAGTGCTGCCCCCTTACCCCAGCAAGCAGTTTGCAAATCTCTCCTCTCAACAAAGAGGAGACCGGGGAGAAGGTATTAAAATGCAATTTCATTTCAAAACTAATCACCAATCACCGATGCCGCTGTTTTATAATTGCAATTTTTCTTTCGTTTTTTTTTTACACTTAACAAATAGGTAATGATCAATTTATCATCGCGACACCGAGGGGTGATAAACTAAATTTCGATAGAAAAAAACATTTACTTGTACCAACGATTAGGGAATTTATGTTAGTAAATTAAGTATTACAATTTATTATTCGGCATTCTTTTAGGGCACTTCTCTGCCGCCGCTTGGGAAGCTTATGTGCGCAGGGAGCGCCAATCCAAGAATACCATCATTACTGCCATGGCTGCTTGGATGGAGTTCCCCCGATGGTCTTCTATTTTTTTTTATAGAGACGGGAGACAGTCAGATATCCACCATAAATATTTTCCGTTTAATATGTTTTTATACAATCTTATTTTACTAGTGGAATAAAGTTATGAAGTTGTGAATTCTTGCTTTTCGTCTGGGTGTCGTAATTGATTTAACAGCGAAAGTAACTATCTCTAAACAAAGAAACAGAGAATTATTAAATATATAATTTTGTTTCAGTCCAAATATTTATTTTTTATAAATATATATTATTAATAAAGTTCTTAAGTAGGTCTTGCTCGTGATTTTTTTTTTGAAAGGAAATCACTGTGACGACTATTACTATCTCTAAACAAAGAAACATTCATTTGAAAATTTAATTTCATTTGAAAAATTTATGTTTTCAAAACATATCTAAATAATAAAGTTCTAAAGCAGGTACCTGCTTGTGCTTTCCATTTAGAAAATATTCTACTTAAGAAAACTTCTTTTTTTGAATATGTAATCTGTGGATAACCAGAGTAGTATATCAATGGGATAACCTCAATACAACATGGCGGTTTCAATATTTTTCATTCTAATTTTAAAACGTTTAAGCAACAGTTTTACATATTGGATTTCACTCAAACTACTCTCTAAATCTTCACAGGTTCAGAGAGTAGTTTGAGTGTAGGGGATAGACACACCGACAAACATTAATTTTTGTATATAAATATGGAACGTATTGCATTGCACTACCCTTGCATACTTTTGGAATAAAACATTATTACAATTATTTGCTAAAAATCTATAAAGTCACATTGAAAATGTTTATTCGTTAAGAGTTTGATAATGGACTAACAAAAGGGACAAATCTTTTCTATGGTCCTGCTGTTATTGACCTATTTTTCTGTTACGTGCTGCGTTTTTGAGAAAAAACTTGAGATGCTACACCATCGTGGGAATCAGAGGAATTCTCTATTCCCCACAACTTCCCCCTTCGCCACCTCACACACCCCATGTCATTGAACCACTACTCTATTATGGTCTTTTTTTATATTTTGACACCATAGAAATGATGAGGAAAAGATGTGTAATTTAAACGATTATTTGTACATGCTGCAAACAGAAAAACCTCACCTGTATTTCTTTCTTCTTCTGGTGTCTTAGTATATTGGGGGTTGGCTACCATAAAGCAATCTAAACCATGCAGGTTGCTCCTGGCAAAAATTTACCAAACCGTACTAGTAGCACCAGACACCTAGATTCCTAGTTCCGAAGCTATGAAGAGCGGCTTCTAACTCTATCTCTCCTATTGTTAATTCCATCAATCTTCCCTAGGATTATTATGTTCCTTTAGCACATCCTAAATTTGCCTGACTTATATAATTTTAAGCATATATCTACAGAGCAAATAATAGATAGAGATGCCCTAACTTGCTAGGAGAAGTAACCAAAATAAGGAGTGCATCCAATTTTAGTACAAAAGCAAATAAGTAAAAAAGGTTCCATTTCATTACGAAAAGCGAATATTTTGTTAGAGTATTTAGTTTGACCCTTTTTATAATTGTTTTAAAATTTGCTTCCCGCATTCCAAATCATGCGATCCAAACGTGGACGGTAATGAACTAGGCTGGTGCCAAAATGCCTGCCGCCGAAATGGTACTTAGGGTACTTATTGATTCCGACGTCAGTGCATGTACCCGTTTTGGATAAAATTCAACAAGAAATGGGCACAAGAATTTTATTAATTATTTTTTGATAGAAAGCAGTCACTTTGTGGTTAGACATATTTAATGAAAATAAAACAATAACTTTGTTTATAACCACGAGAATTTTATTTAATTTTATTACGACCGACCGGTTTCGCTTAACATAAGCATCTTCAGGGTACAAAAATTAAACTGGTTATAAACAAAGTTATTGTTTTATTTTCATTATTAATTATTTGTAAAATATATAACCGAATTACTTCGAGAATGGCGTAGCAAACGTTTAAAATGAATGCGTCTTTTAAATTTGTTGAATTGATTCAATTGTTCAACAATACTTTTCATTATTAAATGTCAACAACTACGTCCCTGGACAGAAAAGGGTTGCCCTTCACGAGGGGTGGTTTTCTGCTGCGCGACTAGGAATTGTAATTACAGGGACGTAGAGAAATAGGGGTTGCTAAATTCAATTTGTCCTTCAAGAGCACACAGGAAATCACAATAATCATCATAATAAATATTTCATCAATAGAAAATTTCTGTCTCCAATTGAATTATCAGGGATAATATTTTGCACAAATACGAGCACGTGTAATAATATTGTCAACCCTTAGCAATAGACTATTTTATATCTAACATTTCCGTCAAGTCAATTCACTTTGTAGTAACGGGGTTGTTTGAGAATCAGAAATCGAAGTATAATTTGGGGAATAATTTTGTGAAGATTTGACGTGCTTTAAAAAAATCTTCCATCATAACGTTACTTATTTTCAAAATGATTTAATTCTAATATTACCACAGGTACATAAATTAAAATTTCGAGAATACCCATCAGTACACGTGTTGAACGAAAATCTGCAGAAAAGTTGGTATTTATAATATTACCAGCTCATGTGTAAAAGTTACGAATTCTTACTGGTTTTTTTTTTTCAAAATATATATAAACAATAAAAATCTTCTTGGTACCTACTTGTGTTTTCCATTTTGAAAATATTCTACTAAAACAAACCTTTTTATTTTGAATATGTAATCTGTGTATATCTATGGGCTAACCTCAATACAATACGGTGGATTCAATGTTTTTCATTCTAATTTTACAACGTTATAGCAACAGTTTTACATATATGATTTCATTAAATCTACTATCTAAACCTTCCCGGCACTAATAAAAATAAAAATAAATAAATGTGTATTCCGGTATGTAGGGAGGTTAGTGCAGTCCCACAAATTCCATACAAAATACACATGCGATAGTTATAAAAAATATATACAAAATATATCAAAAGATTAAAAAAATAGTAGGTGGATGATACATCACACATAAAACAAAAAAACAAAAAAAAAAAAACAAAAAAATTGATGTTTTATCAAAAGGTGCTGCGGCATTTATATTATGAGGGGCCTATATCATTCTCCAGTATGCGTCGATGCTGTAGTCTGGACTGAGGCGGGCCTCCACGATGAGGATATTCCCGGAGTTTATTCTTTCCCTCATTCCAGCCACCCTGGATCTTATAAAGGCTGCAAAACCGAAACTCGCCTCTCCGTGAACATAATAACAACAAACTGCGCTATTTTCAGCGAAATCGGTAATTGTCGAGAAAATCGAGGACACACAGATAAACATTCATTTTTATGTATAGATAGAATAAGATATAATATGTGATAGAAATGCTAATACGAAAACGCTTTACTCGAATTAAGTGGTTGTTTTTAACAATTAGCGATTCAAAAATACGTATTTTCCATAGAGTCCATAAACAATGGCGTCCAAAAGATGAATGTTTACCACCGTGGCGCATTGTGGAGTTTGGAAATAAATTATACGGTGGGCTCTCCGCAGGAATCAGACACAAAGCGCTGGAATTATAGCTTGGATTACCCCTCTTATAGATTCGTTCCTAAACTTTACTTGTCATTAACTCTCGGCATTTATATCCAGACACACACAACCCGGGAACAACGGCGGGGGACGGGGAGGGGATAGAGCTTCAAGTCGGTGCGGGGTCCCGACATTAACATAAACCGAATTTGCATATAAATTACATTTTACACCATCTTAATTAAAACATTTTGGCATTATAAATGATCAGCTAGGTGGGGGAGGGAGGGTGGGAGGCTGGGAGGTTTGCTGCCATCCCTCTCTCCCTTCCACCCAACTGAACTCGAGAGGGGTGCGGAAACAGTAGGTTCTATCGTGTATAAATGTAAAGTTTGGGTCATTAATGTTCAACTTCGCTTTTATTGCTCTAAAGAGCGGGTTGATGCTTGGCTTTTAATTTGATTTTCGTTGTACTCGTCAGTTTCGCGATGAACTGGGCGCACTGTTATATCGATGGTTTGAATTATTTCAATGAGCATTATAAAAGTCGTCCAGGAAATATCCACCTTTCATTGGCTAATTAACTGATAAGTAAATGGTCAATAAACTGATCGTTAGGCTGTTTTTAATTGCGTCGTATCATATTACTTAAGTGAATTCTATGTTAACTCCTGTTACTTTAGATCCAATTTAAGGTCATATACCTGCGTCGTGGTAACTTATATGGCGTAGTGGTCAATGCTTTCACTTTGGAAGGGAGTTTGTGGGCTCGATTTTCGTACAATGCGTATATTATATATTAGTAATTAAAAGCATGAATCAGAATCGTCTTCTATTATATGGGTCTCACGCGAACTAAGTTATATTTTGTGCATCGATAGAGTTCAAAACAATTTTTTAAAATTTTTGGTTTTGCTTCTCTTTTATGCTGTTTTCAATTGCGTCGAATTATATTACTTAAGTCAATTCTATGCTAACTCGTGTTACTTTCGATCCAATTTAAGATTATGCACCCACGTCATGGTAACTTATGTGGCTTAGTGGTCAATGCTTTTAATTTGAGTAGAAAGTTTGTGGGGTCGATTTTCGTACAGTGCGTATATTAATCTAAGTAATTAAAATTACAAAAGCGGGTATCAGAGTCGAATTCTATTATATGGGCCTCACGCGAACTAATTTATATTTTGCGCATCGATAGAGTTCACAAGAATTTTTATAGTTTTTATTTTTGCATCTCCATCACCTATATTTTATGTATGACTAATTACCACTCCTTAGATACACGTAAAGGCATTGCTCTACTTCAATTTTATTTTTTCTATTTAAAGATACTGTAAGATTCTGGGTCAAATAAATTTATTTATTCCAGAATCTCATGACCTCCTGTACTGTCGAAGGAGCCCCACCAATTTATTTATGAACTCACCTGTGGAAAGTGGCACGTTCTTCCTAAATACGGTGGATCAAAAAATTGATTTCATATTTATGACCTACTAGCTGATGTGTACTCAGCCATGCTCGGGATTTTTTTTTTAATAATGTTATGAAGTTGTGAATTCTTGCTTGTCATTTGGGTGCCATAATTGATTTGACAGCGAAAGTTGAATATTTAATTTCATTCCAAACGTTTATTTTTTCAAAATGTATCTAAATCATAAAGTTCTTAAGTAGGTACCTACTCGTGTTTTCCATTTTGAAAATATTCTACCAAAAAAAACCTTCTTCTTTTGAATATGCAATCTGTGGCTAACCAGAGTGTTATGTCTATGGGCTAACTTAAATAAAACATGGCGGGTTACACGATTTTCATACTAATTTTAAAACGTTAATGCAACAGTTTTACATGTTGGATTTCATTCATTCTAATTTCTAAACCTTCCCGACACTAATAAAAACAAACGGTGCTAATTTCAGCGAAACCGGTGGAGTAATTTTCGAGAACATCGAGGAGAAAGAAGCAAACTTACATTATTTTTTATATGCATGGATAACGCATTTATTGCGTTTTTGGCATTGCATACGCATTGCACAAACGATACAATTGTAACTTATTGATAATAAAATCTGTAATGCTATTGTTAAAAATTGTCCAATAATTGATTAAATAAATAAATACAGCCTGACTTTTTATAGCAGACAAAAATGAGGGCGCTCTGATCGCTTAAAAAGTTTTAAATTACAACACTGAGATGGCTCGTATGAAGATTATAGCAAAATAATAATTTATTTATTCCGAAATGTGGGGAGGTAAGTGCAGTCCCACACATCCCATCAAGTATATACAAATAACATAGATGACATATATTCATAAACATGGAAATGTAAAGAGAACATAATAGACATTAGTGAATTATTCTACTTGAGATTGATGGAGCCAATTTATTTTTTCATCTTGCTTCTATGCTGGAATCTGGACTCTGACGGGATTCAATGATAAGGACATTTCCGGATTTGTTTACCCTCTCCTCAAATCCTGCCACTTATGAAGAAAAGCACTATGGATCAAGTAAATCTTTTTTATTTTCATCAAATGGTATCCAGAAATTAGAAGTACTTTTCGAAAGGACATCACATTTTAAGACGATGTGTTTAAAGTTTTTTCGATTTTCAAGAAAGAAAATTTCATAGAAAATACGTTTTTTCGTATTTCTGAAATGTATGTATCGGAATATCCATGTATTAGAAGTTACATAAATAACATGAAAACAAAATCAATTTCACAGATATATTAAAAAATATGTATATATTTTTTTAAAGTTTTAGCAGTCAGTAAAGGTTTTAGCAGTCAGTACATTTTTATAAATTTATCATCTGAAATTTTATAAAAATGTCAGCACAGTTCCCATAAATCACTGATAAAGGGTTTCTGTTTCTTGAATCTGCAATGAAAAACTGGCGTCATTGTTCGTCAAGATTTGCATACGGTTGACATTTATTACACGAAAATGGGTCGTTCCTACAACATGGAACTCTTCACTCGGTTCACTCTATCTTCTAAAAGACCCTCCACACAGCATCCCCAAAGATGATCTAGGCCTTGAGGGAAATTATGTTATGTGTGGAGTTATTGTCAAAAAAATCACGCTTGAATGGTGAGCTCCATCGTCATTCCGTCATCACAAGTTTTTTGTCAAGGTCAACGTAACTATTTTGACCAAGGAATTCTATATCTGAGCGACGAAATATTCGAAATACTTTTTTCGTTAGGAAGTCTGTAACTTATGCTTTTACTTTGGATCTTTCCTGTAAAACAAACATCAATCATGCTCAATCAGTGCAAAATTCATTGATTAAATTATTAGCTCATAAAGGTTCATGCGAACAAATGCATAATATTCCATTCTTTTATCAGAGTCTCAATATTCTTTTAGAAAGATAATAGTAATTCTGCGGTACGAAATAATATTTCAGCACATTAATAAACCCATATTTAATACAAATAGACTAGACACACTTACAATACTCGTCTCAATGTTAATGAAGGATTAATGGTTCCTAAGCATACAAACAAATATGGACAAAAAACTGTAACATATTTAAACAGCTAAAAATCACATGATTTTTAGCTGTTTAAATATGTTACCCGTTGAAAGAAAAAAAAACTTAATTAAAACAAAACAGTGAATAAATAAATGAATTAAAAATTACTTTGTATTGTGATATCTAAAAATACGTAGATATATGTAAATATTAATAAAATGTTTCTTTTTATAATTTCTTCAAACGATTGGTAACTTTATGGCGTCATTATTAATTAAATAATTAAAAATATGCTTTGTTTACACCACTTTTGTAAAAATAAATAAATATTTCTACATGATTCGATAGCAATGCTATCATAGTCAGGAATGTATGAATACTAAAAAATAATTTCAAGTACAGACAAATGATAAAAATTAAAATACTAATTTAAGAATATACAAAATATAAGCATAAACAAAAATGAATTAAAGTAGGTAAGTAATTAATAATAATAAAGCAGAACTATTAAAAACGTTATTCCTTAAATTGTTAAAAAATATATCATAAACTTAAGAGCTAATAGTCGAACCCATTGCCAAGCCATCATTTTGTTTAAATTTATATTTTTTACATTCAAACTGAATATACTTAGTTTCGTAAGATTTATGTAAAATACAATTGTAGAAAAAAATAACCTGAATAAAGTATTAAAAAAAAAAAAAAAATTATCAAATTGAAAATAGTTTTGTTTTAAAATAACATTAAATAAATTATATAAATCTTCTGATAAGTTCTTAGGAATATATATTTACTCATAATAATTCGGCATTCATCTAGAGGAACACTAGGAAACAAATTAACTACATCAAATGATACTAAAAAAAGGTTTAAAAATTTGATATAAATAAAGGTTTAAAAAATGTACATACCGGTTTACAATTGAATAAATTTGAAATTTTAGAAATAAGAACAAGTATTAATAGCGAATTAAATTTAATAAATTATCAAATATTTTTTAAAATAGCTTTTAAATTTATTTTAATATTAATATTAATAATAATAATATTTTTTTATTTTAATTTCTAATGTAAATGTATTAGTCAATGTTTTATAATTAATTCGTTATTAGCATTTTTGATAAATTACTTAGCTACTTTAATTCATTTTTGTTTATGCTTATATTTTGTATATTCTTAAATTATTCTAATTGTTATCATTTGTCCATACTTGAAATTATTTTTTAGTATTCATATATTCCTGAGGATGATAGCATTGCTATCGAAATATGAAGAAATATTTATTTATTTTTATAAAAGTTGTGTTAACAAAATATATTTTTAATTATTTAATTAATGAAGTGGTAAATACAAAGTAAATTTATTAATAATGACGCCACAAAGTGAATACCGATCTTTTGAAGAAATTATAAATAAAGATAAATTAGTCAAAAATTTCTTTGTAATCACCACTTTATTAACATATACATATGATCATGTTTCGAAAGCGATGATTTCCTCATCAGGAATATAAAGAATATTTAAAATTTGGTTAGCTGAAAGAAACTGTTTGTATTAGATAATAAGGAAATATTATTTTAAGTACGATTTATTGTTGTCGTTCATGTTTTCTTTTTTTTTTTAATTTTCTTATATTTTTGTACAAACTTTTTTGAGTAAAATCTTAACCTTAATTGTTAATGTTTATTTTTTAATAACAAGCTCCCGTTAGACAAACTACAAAAAAGGAGTTTATAGGGATTTTTTGAATTGTGTTTTTTTTTGTAAAATGCAAATATGATAAATAAAAAAAGTCATTCAAAACGTCCACAATGTATACATTGAGTAATCGGTTTTAAGGTCACTGAAAGACAAGTGGGTGGATGGCCACCTTTATTCTGATTATTTAAGGTAGAAATTGACCCGCCTTTCCCGGGAAAATTGAAAGGGATTGGGGGACAACAGAAAATTAGATTCCGAGGCATTTTAAAACTTTATGATTTGCATTTCTTTGGTGCCTGAATTTTTTCCCCTTTTTCCATTTTTTCGTTAAAAGGGTTGCCATTAAAACGAAGGGTGTAGAGGGCGGGGGTCGGAGATTTAATGATATTATTTTTCTAATTTAGTGGTGATCGTTGTATTACCTTGTAAACAGGAAATGGAAAAATAACCACTCATTTAAAATATATAAATCTTTTTCCTTTTATGAAATATACATATTTCCAAGTAGGTATACATACTGCTTGTGAGTAATCAAGTAGGTACCATGTTAAGTTTCAATTAATTTTTATCCAAAAAGTGTAGTAATTATGTATATTACCTTTTTGGTATAATATTTTTTAACTATGGTGAGTAAAGGAATAGTGATTTTACTTGTAGTAGGTGTCTTCGCGAAGAAGAATATTATTCATAACTTTTCGTAGAGAAATGGTTAACATTTGTGGGACAATCGATGAAATAAGGAACTCCAGTCCAATTTTTTTAACAATAATGACGTTCTGACTTAAATATCAGTATATTTAGTTTTTTTTTTCTAAAGTTGATTTTCATAATGTCAATTCAATTTTTCAATGCCCGCCAAAACGCTGCAAATCTATGGCCGGTCGGTTTTGATCAGTTTTTAGGTTAAAATGTCAAATGTCAAAACAAAGATTAGTTTACCGTACATTATTTTATATTCTATTCATAGTAAATGTTAACTAAACGTAAGTAAAAAAGTGATGTACCTCTTAAGAAACTATAACTCTAAGAATAATAACAGTATTTAGCATTAACATTATCATAATATCCGTATTGATAGTTGGTTTTTACATGACTACTCTAATTTCATTCATTAATAATATATTTTTTTATTGAGCAGTAATTATAGAATTATAAAATTTATTCAAAATATTGGTATTCACTTTGTAGCGTTATTATTAATAAATAAATTTAAAAAAATACTTTGTTTTCACCACTTTATTAATATACACAGATATCATCAACATGTTTCGAAAGCGATCTTGAATTTATTTTCATAGTAATTTTAATATTAAAAATAATTTCTTAGTCAATGTTTCATAATATTTTTTTATTAATATTTTTGATTAATTACTTACCTACTTTAATCAATTTTTGTTTATTTTTATAATATGTCTATTCTTACAGTATTGTGTTCTATGTTTATCATTTGTCTTTTCTTGACATTATTATTATCTAGTTTTTTATATATTAATGATGAAGAAAGCATCAGGAAAAAACACACGTTTAAAATACAAACCAAAATAGAATATATATGAATACGTATTTTTAAAGTCATTATATTATTCACTTCATATATTTTGTCAAAAAAAAAATGTCCGAGCAAGGCCGGGTAGATACATGAGCTAGTAATAAATAAAAGTCATTGCACGTGTTGATACTCACTTTTACTATGTAAACAATAATTTTTGGTTTAGACGGGTAGTCAAACGAGGAATATCATAATAATAATAATTTTATAATTTGTATAGTGCCGTTTTAGTAAAAAATTACCTTAGGGGTTGTATACTAATCTAATTATAATATACTTGTAAATATTAAAAAAAAAACACAAAAAAACCAATTGAGGCAATATGATGTCAAGAATGTGCAATAATGAACTCCACATATATCATATACATCGTATTGTAAATTTTTATGTACAGTACCAGGGATCATTTCTCCCTCTTCCTGTGTCAACTGTAGTTAGAGGTGCATACATGTGGAGATAATCTTCTCTACCCAGTGAGCGGGCTGCCTATTGCTACTGTAGGGCTTTTATTTATTTATATTTCAAAGAATTGTAAAGTGTGTTTTTTGTTGCTAGCGTAACTTGCTGATGGCAATCTTATATTTAAGCCTGCCGACTAATGTAATGGAGAGTATAATATGGAATTTGGGCGGAGATGGAGGGGTTCTAGCGGTCGAGGTTGGAGATGGAGGAATTCGAGTTGGATTCTAATTTGGTGTAAAATGTTTTTGCAAAAACTATTATATGTTTTCGTTGTGGAAGTGTGGAGTATATGAACTATATGATAAATGTTATCCAATACTTTGAGTCTAACAACAGTCAGCCTCACTGTCTCCAGAGGGTTGGGAGCAGTTAGGACTCATTTAAGTTAGGCTCATATCCTAGTACAGACATCTTCCCTACGCATTACTTGATTAAAAATTGGCTCATCTCACTGCTAGCATAGCGCCCTACCCGCACTATCGACAACTTCATATAGTTTATTTTTTAGATTTATTTTCCTTAGAACTGTTGTTTTTAAATTGTGAAAAACAGTATTTTTTGAATATGGTATTTTACCACAAAAAAAATGTACGTAAGATATCAATAACGCTATGACCGTGAACACCTTCCCTAACATTATTGCAGTGGCGCACCACTCCAGGCAGCGGGCGGGCCGCGGCCCGACGGCTCAGGTAAGTGCCCTAGAGACGGATGCGCCCCCTGGAGGGCCCTAGAACTTCGAGCCCACTTCATGAGACTCTTTCTCCCGAGCAAGACGCCCGCGATCCTTTGTTGGACGCCCCCGCGAAAACGGAAGAATTTTTTTTAAGTTTTGATCAGGAGAATTTTAATAGTTAAAAATAGTAGACAGTCAAACTTGGTTATTACGATTACGGCAATAGCGAATTCACGGCTACAACGAGTAATTACCTAATGATATTTTAGTTCAGGCTTATCTTCATATAATCGTTGGCTGTTATAGTGAGAACGCTTTGCTGATATACTGCACAAATAAACACAGTTTTCTGAATACACACAGATCGTTGGGTCTGAAAAAAAAATCTCGAAGTAAGTAATAACAGAAAACGATGGCGGCATAGCGCGGCGCTAAGTGGGACGGAGGCTAGCTGAAATTTTCGTAAATCCTGTTGGGGACGGATGAATACTTTTATGGTACTACCTGTGTAAGATATTTTAATTTTTATTGTATAATATTATTTACATACAATGCGAACTTGTACCTGCTAATCCACTGCAAGTAGTTTGTCAGCAGGAGTTTAGTTCAACAATATTATATAATACAACAATAAATAACAATCGTCATACGAATGTAGTGCAATAATAGAACAATATAGGTGCATACAAGTTGTGATGCTTGGCAACTTGCTAAATATAAACGGTACAATGCATTAAAGGGTTCGTTGACCATATTTATTCTGAAATATTGGCACTATCATTCTTATATTCTATGTAAATCGCGTATTATCGGCAATGTAAAAATCTTTCCATCGGGCACCATAAAATTTGAAAAACAATGTACATATATTGAAGCACTTTAATTAATCTGAAATATTTTATATTCATTATAAACATAAACATACACACATATTCAAAAAAAATTGTTATTGAAAATTATTACATTTTAAATAGATTTACAATACTACACTTCTCTTTTTAAGCAATGATTGTGTAGAAAAGCGAAGTGTAGGTACATATTGCGTTTACATGTTACATAATAATGTTTCTTAAAAGTGTTACATGAAAATTATGCCTTAAAAATATTTACATGATAATGTTATAGAGTTGGTGGTTCACATAATGGAAAAAAAGAGAGTATATAGCGACAAGTTTTGAATTTGAAGTAATAATAGATATAATATAATAGAATGTAAGTACAATGTGGTGCAGGAAATTTACCCTATAGCATAACGGTACAATCTTATAGGGGTATATTTATTTATTTTATTATTATATTATGTACGCCCTATATGGGCTTTTACATATTTAGTTATTTACAATAGTCACACAGGTGCAAAACACATCACAGTAGGTACATAGATACCCTTCATGAAATACAAAAACTAAATATTTCATTTGTCTCACCAACAAATACAGGAATAACATAGTGTAAGTACTCCAAGTAATTAGCTACAGAGACGAATATTCAACACATTCACTGATACTTTTACTCTAGACACATGAATTAATAATTGTTGAGGATGTATGCAATAATCGTATATTTGAATTTGTATTCCTAGCAGTTGAACATATTTACTATGTCTGAAAATGTATTACCTTCTTCGTGAAGTCTAGGTACAAGAGAATTTTTGAATGACTGTGTACTGAAATTATTGTTACAATTGAATATATGTATGAATGTGTCTGTGTATTGTTTTTACCATGCTTGATTTTCAGAGTCTTTTAAGCTTATTTATTGTTTTTTATTTGCCTTCGAAGTTCGTTAGTATCTTTTATTTTTTCAATGTTTTCAGGCAGTTTATTGAATTTTTTTATCCCATTATTAGTAGAGAAGTACATGGGAAAACAATTATTACTGCCACTAGGATTTTAACCTTGGATCTTCGACTGCTCTTAGCACTGAGATATTGCGCCATTTTTCAACTCCGCTGTGTTTCTCCAATACAAACGGTATTTGTGTTTATTTACACAGTTTTTTCGGCTAGACGCAAGCATTATATCTGTTACCATTGGTTGAATATTATCGGCCTGTTCATGGGTAAAATTTCACATTCAAACAGGCTGGATATATAATTTATTTGAAAGACGACTGCTGCGATTTTTATAGTTATGACTGGTGATAATGCAGAGCAGGTGTTTTTTAGTGCGACCGAGCAGTTAGGCCGCGTTACTAAAGTACTTTGAATCTTAGGTTCTCAATTCCTTATGTTTGCGATGTACTTATTTCCATAGAAACTCTGATAGATTGTTGTACAATATTGATTTTTAATATGTAAACAAGATGGTGAAATTAAGTTCTTTTCTCATGTTACAACTCTCCTTCATTTTATTTTTATTTAAAATGTAGGTACACAGTGCATATGCATTGTACACCCAACAATTAATAAACTCAGTGTGGGATCATAATGTATGCAGTACAGTACAGTTTTTAGTAAATTATAAATAAATAATATTTACGATTATAGATAATAAATATTTACAATTTTTTTTTCAAATAAATACAATTTTTGTCAAAACATTGGTATTCGCTTTGTGGCGTCGTTATTAATAAATTAATTAAAAAATACTTTGTAATCACCACTTTATTATTATATACATATCAACATAAGTAATAATTATTGTTCTGAATTTGCCAAAGATATTTTGAATACCTCTTATGATATAAATATAGATTTAAAAATTTTACTTACAAATACAACCGGTTTACAATTTTAAAAAGTGGAAAAAGTATTAATAGTCAAATAAATATAATTAATAACCAAATATATGTATTTTTTAAATAGCTGTCTCTTTAATTTGTTTTCATTTTAATATTAATAATTCCTTTTTTTAATTTCTAATCTAAATTTGTTATTCAATATTGAAAAATATTTTTTCATGAAAATTTTTGGTTTATCATTACCTACTTTAATCAATTTTTGTTTGTGTTTATAATTTTTCCATCCTTACATTTTTATGTTCTATGTTTATCATTTGACTATACTTGACATTATTTTTTTTTAATTTTCTGTATATTCCTGATGAGGAAAGCGTCGTTTTCGAAACGATATATATATATATAATACAGAGTAATTTGAAATTCATTTATAAATACTAATCAATTTATTATCATGATAGCTTTCATATTATGCTTTTACATTCTTCACAATGGGGTCGTTTCTCACAAGTTGTTGATATGGTGAAATTTAACAAAACAATGTGAGAAATTTTAATGATTATTTCAAAATAATAATTTAATAATTTCATTAAAACCCGAGTAGAATTTTTAAGCTTTTTATTGTCACTATATAATTTTTTCTCCTCAGTCCTACCAATGAAAAATCAATATTTTAAATAAACTCTTTTTTTGCCACTAATCTTCTAATCAATGTAATGTCAGTAATAAAGAAGGATAAAATAGTAACAGCAAATCATTCAATGTGCAATGTTTTGAATGTTGTGTCTTGTACGTGCAAAATCGTATTCTCCCATGTTATAACTTCCTTCAATTTATTTTAATAACTTATTGAACTAATAAATCTCATGTAATATTTAATCATTCTAGATTCTAGAAAATAATATTAATCAATCCCAAATAAAACACGAAACGGAAAAAACCAAAGAAAATAAAAAGGTATCACTCGCATCTGGGAATCAAACTCAGGATCTCTGTTTTGTATATGGGATCTCCAATAATATGGGATTTAATGAAAGATAATAACAAGATAAAGTCTGAGGTTGGAGTTGAAGATGGCGTAAAGTGAACTGGTCTCATTAGCTCAGTAGGTAGAGCGGTTGTCCCGGTAACACACGACATAATATAGTTACATAATATGATGAAGCCTAGGAAATAATATTTGTACTAAAGGTAATTAATTACTTGAGGTAATTTTTCACAAAATGGCGTTATACAAATCCAATTATTATAAAACAAAACACCGGGCAAACTATAAAAGAAGTAGTATGAAAATAGTTCCTGTATGGTACAATAACGCCTTCCGCATAATGTTTGCCCTCCCCAGATACTGAAGCGCTTCCAGTATGTTCATAGAGGAGCGAATTTCCGGTTTCGCAGCCCTTATAAGATCTAAAGTAGCTGAAATGAGGAAAAGAATAAATAAATAGCTTTGGGAATATCTTTATCATGGAGGCCCGCCTCAGTCCAGCTTAAACATACTGCAATTGAAATACCGCAGCGCCTTAAAGGTTTTATTTTCATGCACTTATTTTTTATTTTAATTTATTTGTCATGTATCATTCACCTACTTTTTAAAACTGTTGTATTTATATTTTGTAGGGAATGTGTGGGACTGCACTAACCTCCCGACATACCGGAATAAACATTTATTATTATTAATAAATAAAATACATTTAATGGCGCTTCTCAAAACTGAAGATTTGTTAAAAAATGTTTTGTTTTGTTTTTGCGGCTGCGCTGCCTGTTTCATACTATATTTCATAATAAATAATATCCCCAAATAATTGTCAGGGGTGCCTCTAACATCGCGAAAAATAATGTAAAACAAAATAAATAAATTACTTCTAATCCGTACTATATATTTACTATACTTTTTGCTGAAAAAAAGATCATTAGGTTTAGGTGAGTATTTTGGCCTCAAATCCAAAATTAAGTTTTGCATGAAACAGGCCGCGGAGCCGTTCCTCTTAATGAATTCGAGGCAAAGCGGCAGCTTTCGATTACATTTGTATATTCCTCGCTAATTGAATGCTGAACTGAAAGAATGGAGTTTCCAGAACAAATGATATTATAATAATGTGCCTACCCCTAACCTCTTGTAATCCCGTCCACTGTATACAGCGTTCCGAGAGGGCAAACTAACACAGTTTGCGCTTAGAGTTGCCCTGAAGGACCACAGTTGTTCTCAAAATATGGCCTTTGTTACCAAGCGTAGTTTTCGTAATAACTGTACCACGAAACATTCGTAATACATTTTTTTTTAAATTATAGATAATATCAACAAATCTGAAATGAAATATGAAACAAAAAATTAATGGTAACAGTCACATCTGTGACAAATCGGTCTATCCGGGACTAGCATTCTAACCACTTTAATGCCACCTTATTTTTATCGTTATAGTACTTCGAGATGTTTCAATTTATTTCCAAATATTTTCGGCGTTTATCTTTCTACAGTGACTGCAAGATTCTTCCTGAATTTATGTGCAATCTATGCAGTGTGTCAGATATGCCTTTCCGATTTGTATTTACATGGGACATCTACCGACTGTTTCTACAAGTCTAAGATTGTTACTTTATTTTTATTGGAATAACTTATTGAAGCTTATAAAACTCATTGTAATATTTTTTTATCATTTTCATAATAATTTTGTTTTTACCATAGGAGTTTTCAAGTAATAAAAAAAGGCGATCAACGGCGGCAACTGGAGTAGCGAGGGAGGGCGGTTCATGGGCGCGTAGGACAGCGGTGTCGCTTCGCACCTCTTCGCTTTAAATCGCCTTATCGCTGTCGCAATCGCGTTCACACGATTTCGCCTATGTAAGACATACGAAGCAACCATAATAGATTGAATTGCACAATATATCATATTATTTAAAGAGAATAACTTTGAAGTTTGAGAAGCACTGCACAGTGTAATCCTTTTTATGTAAAGTTCCTACTTGTGTTTTTAAAACAATGCATGTCAACTTTTGTGAGAAGAATGAATTTTCATTCTTTCTTATTATGAAAGTACGCGTATACCGGCGCTCTTCTGGTAAAAGATAGGTCGCCTTTGCCGAGGCATTCTCCACCTTCTGACACCTTCGCGCAGGGGCCGCTTCAGCTAGACAAAAACTGCCACAATTTCGAATTTATAATGATGATAGGTGATGTAACCCTTTGCATGCGACAAATAATACAAATAAACAGAAGTTGTTTTTTTTTATGTAACATTGTTGTATAAAGTTTTTATTAAATTATGCTTTGGTGGCTTTGTTAAAACATTGAAAAGTTTCATGTTTCAACCCTTTCAATATTTGTTTTTTTCCCGCAGGAAGATTTCATGTTTATGAAATACTCTCAACAGACCAGATGTCCTCAAAAGAATTTTATTACGCGCCATGCTAATCTAATCAGAGGGACCCACCTAATGATGCGCATTGTATATATACATACATATATTATCTGCCTGTAAATTAAATTAATAACGTGTATATTTTAACGCGGCATAACTTTTATTGTTCAAATACATTGTACATACAGATTGGAACTATAGACGATGTTCTGTGTATATATACATACATATATTATCTGCCTGTACATTAAATTAATAACATGCATATTTTAACGCGAAATAACGCTGATTGGTCAAATACATTGTACATACAGATTGGAACTACAGACGATGCCTATATCTGCCCGTACATGAAAATAATAATATGTATATTTTAACGCGGCATAACGTTCATTGGTAAAATGCATTATACATATAGATTGGAACTACCGATCGATGAATTGGCGAATGCAATTTGTTAGCCGTAAGTTGTAATGATAGATTGTCTATAGTTAGTGATAAGATAGAGCATTGGGAAAAAAATTATATAATTCCCTTGAAGTGGTTTTTACAAAAGAAGCGTTATACAAATCATCGAAATATTATATATTTTTTTTAAATTTCATAGAAATATAATTTTTTTGTTGTTTACAATTTATATTATTATTATTTTTTAATGTTTTCTATTTTTTTTTTAAAATAAAAACGTTATATATAAATGTATGTGTTTCATTTACTTAATACAATTTTTATTATTTACATATAAGTTATATAAAAAAGATATCATTAACTTTTATGGATCCGTGAAAAATCATGAGATATTATAATTGTAGGATTTGTTAAGCAAGTTTGCACCCTTTTTTTCAGAATATATTTTTTTTTTAAAACCTAATATTTATTAACATAAATGTACGGTTTATTTACAGCAGTTACTAGGTATCGGGTCACAAGAGAAAAATTACGGGTCGCATGAAAATTGAATACCTGGGCGTTTTCATTTTCGGAAAATTTTGAACGCTGAAAAGCTGCCACTGTTATTCCGATAACTTAAAAATTTATTATTGTTATGAATTAGGTTTTTAATCATTCTTAATAGATATCAACCTTAAATAATTTATTTTCTTAATACTCAATTTGATTTCATAAAATACGTATGTGGGCAGGTTTAAAAAAAAATTATATTGAAAGTTATTAAAAAATATGTATTTATAATATACGTATTTTTTTTAAAAATGAAATTTAATAATAAAAATATTTGTTTTAAAAAAATAAAATATATGTATACATATTGACACGGCCGAGAATCGAAATCCGATTAACTGCTTCAAAGGCAACTATGATGACCATTGAGAATGGAGGCATAAATTCATTTTATGTACTGAAAATAAGATTTCAGAATTTTAGAATCGAAATTTTACATACATCACATCACATCTGAAATTAAATTATTTAATAATTAATTAGTTAGAAATAGGAAAACACGCCACCAGTATTTCTAAAAGAATTAATAAACATTTTCTCATGATTCTTCAGTTGATGAACGCATCCTAAGCATCTAAAAATCGCTATAAAATGTGCGTTATTTAGTTTGCAAGAAGACTTGAATAATATAGAAAAAGTACAAGGTACAATTATTTTATAAAATTGCCATTAAAATGTTCCATACCACTTTTCCCTTCTTCAGGCGTATCTCTATATATAAAAAATGAATGTTTGTCTGTGTGTCCTCGATTTTCTCTAAAATTACTTGAACGGTTTCGCTAAAAATAGCACAGTTTGTTAATATTATTGACGGGAAGGTTTAAAGAGTAGTTTGAATCAAATCCAATATGTAAAACTATTGCCATAACGTTTTAAAATTAGCCTGAAAAACCTTGAACCCGCCGTGTTGTATTGATGTAAACCCATAGATATACCACTCCGGTTAGCAATAGATTACATGTTCAAAAGAAGAAGGTTTGTTTGAGTACAATATTTAAAAAATAGAAAACACAAGTAGGTATCTACTTAAGAACTTTATTATTTAGACAAATTTTTTAAAAATAAATTTTTCAAATTAAATAAAATTTTCAAATTAATGTTTCTTTGTTTAGAGATATTAATAGTCATCACAATGATTTCCTTTCCAAAAAATAAAAAAAATCCCGAGCAACACCGGGTACATATCATCAGCTAGTTTATTATAATTTCTAGGAGGTGTTACCTTTACATTAATTCGCATTCAGTGTTGAATAAAACCTGACTATCTGGCAACACAGGTAGTCCGCAAACAACGTAACATAACAACGCTGACACTGATCTCAAATCTAAAAAAAAAAACCTAACGTGCAAGTCGCACGCTTCCAGGGGTTAAGGCAATAAAAGTGCGGAAATGGAACAATGCAGCGGCACTTGGGCAAAATTTGCCGCAGGGGTTAAAATTAACAAGACAATTTACACTCGACACTCCTTTATATTTCGCCCTCCCCCTAACGCCTTTCTCACCCCCCGTCCACCACCCCTTGCCAGCCCACCATTGTAGCACGGCATTCATTTGTCTCGCTGTATTTTGTTTGTTAATACGTCACAAGATACCTTCCCGTGCTTTGTGCCCGTGATTTTTTAAACAACCCCCACCTCGTCGTTGCCTAATGCTGTGTGTGCGACGCTTTATAATAACGGAACAATGAGCTTTAATAGGCGATGTTGTATCAACTTGTGAACCCTGCATTGTAAGTAGGAATGAACGTGCATTGTTAATTTTACGGGTTTGATATATAAATCATTTGATGAAATCGATATTTGTACATTTTTTTATGAAAACTGCATTGCATCAATTATTTTGGTACGTAAATATTATGCAATATATAATTTCTACCTTCCTCGCGCTAAACAAGTAAAAAAAAATCGCTAGTCAGAATTTTTATTTTTATTTTTATTTTATTTTTATTTTTATTTTTATTTTTATTTTTATTTTTATTTTTAATTGCTTGATCGTAGGTACTAACTAACAAACTCACCATCACGCCGTTTCACCGCTGGGGTAAGCAGAAAGGACTGACAGCCAAACAACTCGATATTGGCATACACTTCTAGCTTAATTCACATTCATACATCGTCTCATACATTTTCTTCTATTATCCCGACTTCTGGCATAGACCGACTCGAGTATTTGATACAATTGATCGTGCCAGGTCTTCCTCGGGCGTCCCCGGCTTCTTCTTTCATTCAAATTCGCGTCATATATTCTTCTTACTCTCCTTTCTTCTTTCATTGGATCTACACGCCCAAACCATCTAAGCGTCCGTTTCTTGATGTTACTCATTACGTTTAAATCAGCCTTGCATTATTTACGAATCTCAATATTTTTCACATGATCACACATGGTTTTACTACACATTCGCCTCAGAGATATCATTTCTACGGCATTCAGTTTACTTTCATCCTTCCTCTGTCAATTACATGCCTCATTGCCATACATCAGGGTTGGTATCAGCACTCCATTGTGGACAGCTAACTTCGCTTCTTTGGACAACCTTTTGCGCCAAACGCGTTCAGTCCTCCGTTAATGGAATTTCCTGCATTCACCCTTCTCTCAATATCCCTCTCAGTCTTTCCATCTATCGTAAACATACTTCCCAAATATACAAATTGATAATTGATCGTAGGTAAATACACATTATACGTAAATATTTAAAATTTAATTTTTTTAATTTATTATAAGAGGTAGTTCAAGTCATTTAAAAAAAAATTGCAATTGTTCTGAGTATAATAGTGGCAAAGTAGAAAGGAAGAAGACAATTTTAGGAAAATTGAATGTGTGAAATAAAATCAGACATGTGATTGGAGTGGACAATCTTTAAATATGTGATCCCTCTCTCTTCTAGAATGTAATTATTAGTTCACTTAAAAAAAATAAAAAATTCAGGGATATTAAAAATAGGGAAACGGTCTAATAAACTTCTTACATCGAGGCATGATTGCTTCCTCTGTGGGAATACGTGTATTTGTTTCCTTTTAGTTAAGTACATAAGACAGGTAGATGGTCCAAAATATTATTATAACAAACTTCCCGGCTTCGCCCGAGTCAAAACAACCTTTTTACAATATTTGATTAAACTGTGGAAAAATATTGAACAAACTACGAATAATATATTTCGACAGGTCCAATTTTTTAATAGTACATTAATGCTTTAAAGTTTTATAGCGATTTTTATTTGTTTTATATGAATACCGTTCAAGAGTCCCAACTGCTCCCAACCGTCTGGAGCCAGTGAGACTACGGCATCCCCAATTGGGGAATGTTGTGAGGCTGAAGGTGTTGGGGAGTGGAAGGAGAAAGGGAAGAGGAAGGTTGGGAAATTCCTTGCTATTCAGATCTGGTCACCAAACACGGCCAAAGGCCATTTCCAGCAACGTTTTAATTCTGAATGTTGGTCTTTCACCAGGGCGATACTGAGAGTATCTTCCACTAATGTATTCTAATTCCTCCACTCCGAAAACATATAATAGATTTAGCCAAAACATTTTAATCCAAATTAGAATCAAACTCAAATCCCTCCATCTCCAACTTCGGCCGCTAGTACCCCCCCGTCTCCGCCAAAATTCCATTTTATTCCCTCCATTACCTTAGTGAGCGGGCTTAAATATAAGATTGCCATCAGCAAGTGCCGCTAGCACATAAAACACAGATTGCAATTCTTTGGAATAAAAATAAATAAAAGCCCTACGTTAGCAATAGGAAGCCCGCTCGCGGGGTTGGGAAAATTAAATCCTCATTTATGCACCTCTTACCACAATTGACACAGGAAGAGGGATAAATGTTTCCTGACCACTGTACACTAAAAAATTACACTACGATATATATAGCTAATGTATTCTTGAGAAAAATTAATAAACATCAACACAGACATAGCCACTGTACAAGAAGAAGAAATGAAATAAGACTTCCCTTTCGAAAGAAAACTAAATGGCTAAACTCATTACTATATAGAACCATGAAGATCTCCAAAGAAATGCCGGCCAATATAATGAAGAGGAAAATGTTTAGAAATTTAAGAAGGAAGTGATGAAATACGAAAAGTGCAATTTTTCATATCGATATTTTTAAAGTATGATTTGTGACAATTAATTGTAAGCAGATATTGTGTTCATATTAGAATACATGGAACCAATGTACATGTGTTCTATTTTAAGTTAAATAAATGAATAAATAATATCGGCTTATAAAGAAAATGTACATTTTTACAAAGCATCGTGCTTATCGGTAATAAAGTGGTATATATAGTTGTATGTTAATAAGCGATGCAGGCCTTAAAGTTATGATAAATTATCCATATTTAGTAGCATGATATTAGAGTTTCAAAAAAATATATTTATTCAGCGCCCTTGAGGTGATTTTTTATTAAGAGGAACGGCCTGTTTCATAAAAAGCTTTATTTTGGATTTGAGGCCTAAATACTCGCCTAAACCTAATTATCTTTTTTAATATCTAGTACGAATTAGAAGTAATTTATTTATTCATATTTTTCATTACGAAATATAGGGTATTAAAGAATTGATTTTTTGCGATTTCAGAGGCACGTTTAAAAAATATTTGGCGACTTACGGTGATTTAAAAAAAAGTTTTACCCTGTCTCCTTTGTAAATATAATGAAATTAAAAATACGTATTTTTTAAAAGTATTAAAATAAGCATTATGGTGGACTGTAAAAAAATTAAAAACGACCAATTTATGTTGGAACGCAAATTTGTCGTACATAATTTAAAATATCGACCCGAAAAAAGTTTTTTTATTTTTTATATTTTTATATACGTAATCATATTTACATAGCAAATATGATATATATTTTTTTAAAATACAGTAAACCCGCAAATAACTTTCTAAGTTGCCTCTAAAATTACGAAAATTATTTTTTTTCCTTGGCATATAATTCATAATTTAAAACAAAAATAAAAAAAAAACTTTTCATCCGTACTTGATATTTACTAAACCTTTAATTTAAAAAATATGTCTAAATATATCATTTAGTTTGGATGGGTATTTTGGCCGCAAATCCAAAATTTAGTTATGTATGAAACTTGCAGCGCAGCCTTTCCTCTTAATACGGCGCAGTACAAATCATCTAAATATTATTATTATTTTTTCGTAGAAAGCAATTACTTTGTGGTTTGACATATTTATAAAATACAACAAATACTTTGTTTCAAACCAGTAATTCATTCTTAAAAGTTTTAAGTTTTATCCTGATGAAGCTTGAGATAAGCGAAACCGGTTGGTGATCATTATAAAAAATAAATTAGTATGCGCTATGCACAAAAATCTTGTCTTAAGTTTTTAAGAACTTTAGTTTATCAATTAATAAATATTTGACAAGTCAAAGCAATTTTCACCAATAAAATGTAGACATAATTTGTCTCGACGCCATCTATTTGAGGGATTTAGCCGTTACAAGCCTCTCTCATACTAATAAAGTTGGTTGTTTACAGGTGAAAATATAATAAAAACAGTAATTATTAAATGGAACACTAGAATATATTGATTAACTTGGCGGGTTTGCGATAAGCCGACGTAGCTCAACGGTAGAGCATCTAACCGGACATTAGAAGGGTGCGGGTTCGAGTCCTGCCGGCGACATTTATCTTTGCTCGGAAGGTTTTTTCAATTTGGATGAGTGTTTTAGATTAATAATTATTGTTTATAAAAATAATAATAAATTAGTGGTTTAAAATGAAGTGTGTGTGGTAATTAATTATTTTTATTATTATTATGCGGGAAAATTAGACTGAAAAATGTCTGCCAATCTTAGCATGCCACAGATCATCGTTCGACAGTTTTTGCTGCTATAAACAATTGTACATTCTGCATCTTACTTCAGGTTCTAGCATATCTCCATATATAAAAATGAATGATTGTCTGTCTTTTTTTTATATGAATACCACACAAGAGTCCCAAACTGCTCCCAACCGTCTGGAGCAAGTGAGACTATGGCATTCCCAATTGGGGAATGTTGTGAGGCTGAATCTATTGGGGAGGGGATGGAGAATGGGGAGAGGAAGGTGGTGAAAAGGGGAAATGCCTGGCTATTCAGATCTGGTCACCAAACACGGCTAAAAGCCATTTCAAGCAACGTTTCAATTCTGAATGTTGGTCTTTCACCAGGGCGATACTGAGAGTATCTTCCATTCTGTCTGTCTGTCTGTCTTCGATTTTTTTGAAAATTACTCTACCGGTTTCACAGAAATTAGCGTAGTTAGTTCTTATTAGTGTGGGGAAGGTTTAGATAGTAGTTTGAATGAAATCCAACAATTAAAGTGCCCTTGAGGTGATTTTCCCACGAAAACGGTGCTATAGAAGTAATCCAATTATTATTATTATTATCTAAAACTGTTGCTATCACGTTTTAAAATTAGTATGAATAACTTTGGCCTCGCCATGTTGTATTGATGTTAGCCCATAGATATATCACTCTGGTTAGCCAAAGATTACATACTCAATAGAAGAATGTTTGTTTGGGTAGAATATTTTCAAAATGGAAAACACAAGTAGGTACCTCGTACTTAGGAACTTTCATTTGAAATTTTTTTTTTTTTTTTAAATTAAATAAAATTCTCAAATGAATGTTTATTAGTTTGGAGATAGTAATAGTCGTCAAATCAATTATGGCACCCAAACGACAAGCAAGATTTCACTACAATAACTTTACGGGTTTAGGGAATAGTTTATGCCGGGTACACATCAACTAGTCATAGGTTTATTTGATTTGACAATTCTGACAATTGACAGTTGCAGAATTCTAAAGAAAGTTAATGGGTATTTACAGTAATATCTTGCAAGTGTCTATTTCCGGATTAATAATAATGCAATTCCAAGGATTTAGTGTGAATTACAAATTACATAACAATCAAAGCACCAGGATGATATTTGTCCTTCTCAATAAATGTATCTACGCAGCAGCCGAGAGCCGCTGTTGGTAGATGCGATAAGTACCTACTCCGGTATTGACATTAGGGTGGACTGTAAAAGGGTTTTTGAAGCCTTGAATATGGCAGGGGTCTAAAACGTTGCGCAATTGAGAACTGAGTACAGTGATCGGAATAACCGTTCCTTCATCAGGCCAAAATATGATAATATAATAATAACAATGTTTTCAAATAATGATATCCTCAATGGGATTTCCTGTGCGGAGGATTTCATTTACAAAATATGAAATTATATTATACGAGTATTAAATTGATATGCTTGATGAGAAAAAAAAATAATTGTAAGGCGAAGTTGAGTGGTTTCGGTGTTCTGCATTTGGTGCTAATATGTTTTCTATTTTCCCTATGTAGCATCCCCAAAGATGATATAGGCCTTGAGGGAAATTATTTCTCTCAGGGTCTCCTGTGTGGAGTTACTGTAAACAAAAAAAACGAATCCAGCGTTTTATTTGATTTTTAAATTTATTATGGTTGTTATGATTTTTAAAGGATAGTGGGATTTTGTTTTAGAGTTTAGTGTCTCAATACTATCTATACTATCTCAATACAAAATTATGGCAGAACATATATATTAGGTGTCACAGTGGGGGCGGGGGCGTGATTGGGGATTAGTAAAGAATGGGGAAAGAGATAGAGATTGCGGGAGGGATGAAAAGGAACATATTTAAGATGGGGCTCGAAGATAGATTTTTCTGATAGTTCATCATTAATCAAAATTTTAATTGTTTCTTTAAATTATAATGGATAACCACAAAGTGGTAGCTTCTTATGTTAGTATGATAACAGATAGATTGTTTCTTTAGAGTGTTACCTTGTTACTGTTTACGAGTAAATTGACATACTAAAAATGAATCAAGTTATTTACACATATGTATTTTACAATTTGAAAGTATGAATTTATAATGTTATCTATTATTTAGTCATGTTTAAAAACCGTGAGCTGTAGCAGCTTAGCAGAATTTAGTTTAAAAATTCATATAAAAATAATTAATTGTGTTTCATTGCAGGTAATACTAACCTTGTTAGCTTGGGATCTGGCATTTTTGCTGGGTGTTCTTTCAAAGGTATATTTATTACCAAATGTAAAACACCCGATTTCTTGGAACTTGTTCCTACTGTTATTTCAAAAGTAAAATAACAGCCTTCACAGTTAGTAGAAAATATTTTTTCTGTACCTCTATCATTTATCCCTCTTATGTTGTGCTACATAACCGTATTTTTGAGATAATGTAATTTTTTTGTCTTTTTTACAACTATTGTGCATCACCGTATTTTTTTTATAATGTAATTTATTTTGTCTTTTTTTAGTATTATAGTCCATAACCATATTATCGAGATAGTATAATTTTTGCCTTCTTTAGTAGAATAACTTCGGGTAATATGGCACACCATAAGCATCATTGCTAATAAAACATTTTGTTTACTATGTGATAAAATCTTTACCGTTTATTTTAGTAAATAAAATAATCGGGCATCAAATTGTATCAGTCAAACTAAATCATAATAATTAGAAAGCAACCAATTTTTTTTTCTATAACCTTAAGAATCAACGTAATAAAAAAATGGTACGCTATTGTGGCCCACCGTTAGTGAAATTAAATCGAACAACTTTACAATTATTTATTTGTATAAAACTCGCAAAAAAATTGTTTGTCACTGCTCCAGTACATTCTTCTTGAGCCCAGAGGTTACGAGACAAAAATTGTATCCAAATTTTGCATCTGGTGTCCTCAGAATACGGTACAAATATTTAGCATCTTTTTCATTACGTCTGTCAGGGCTTTCATCTGAGCTGTCTTCATAGGAAAGTTCACTATCTTAAGAGGTGGAACAAGCTGAAGGTCCGGTCATAATTTTTGGTGAAATCTTGTCTTAATCTTCTTATTTTTTCAGTTTCCCTCCGTTTAATTATTTTTCCCCTTTTCAGCCTTATTCATTTTCTTTGTTGTTATCCGTATCGATAAAATCGTCGTATTTAAACACATTTCTGTCCATTTTTTACTTCATGACATCTTTTCTTACTGAGCCAAATAACTTTGTTTTCATTACCAACACATAAATGATAAGCTGTTTCTCAAGCTCAAAAGGCAAAGTCGGTTTTCTTCCTAACGCCGTGCATGTAACCAATTCAGCTAGAACTTCTTTGTTCACTACTAAACGTCCCAGTGTTGTTCTAAGCATATTGTACTGCTTATAAGCTTTAAGTGTACCCATATTTTTGCTCTTACATCATCAATGGCCTTCCTCGTGGATTCTTTACCCCATATTTGTCGTTTTTTAATAGAATTCAGCACAGTGGAAGCCATAAACTGAAGAAAAAAAAGTATTCGTTTGCAAAATAGTACGAGTATTATGATATTAGAATATTGTCCGTAAAACACGTATAACTTTAATATACACGTTTAACTAACCTCAAACTTTAAAGTGACACAAAATACATGCAAAATGATTTGTTACAATCATTAACTAGGGATATCTTAAAATACTGTTAAAGCTAACATTTGAATACGTATTGCAATTAATTTAATATGGTTTTCAAAACTTATCAAAATAAGATCGAAAGGTGTAAAAATAGTTCTTCGTTGGTCACAGACGCGCGCGTACTGACCGAGTCAAAAGAAGATATGTTGGAGTGGGGGGTTATTACAGAGTGGATATAATCCACTCGCAACATTGTCATGTTTTGAAGAAAGTGCGGTGGGCCTTATTGGCCGACCAGGACATATTACCCAAAGTTACTCTACTATAGTGCATAACCGTGCTTTCGAGATAATCTCATTTTTTGTCTTTTTGAGTACTATAGTGCATCACCGTATTGTTGAAATAGTATGATTTTAGTATTTTTTAGTGCATAACCGTATTGTTGAAATATTATAATTTTAGTCTTTTTTAGTACATTTTTGTATGTGTCATTTTTGATAAGCAGCTGGTTAATAGTGATTTAGGGCAGGAACGTGAATATTGTGCAAACAAAATGTTACTATTTCACAAATGTTGAATTTTCAAACCTCGGTTTATGGCCAAAAACACAATTGAATATGAACATTAAAAATAATGTTATGACCTTAATAGCAATTCGCAACTTTTGAAATCCCTAAGAGAATTATATCGACCGTACAAAGGTAAAACCCCTTTAAGCCACAAAATGAAAACTTTACAGGAGACGATAAAAACGAATATTTTACTATTCGTAAAAATAATTTTATATATTTTTAATCATTAAAGATAATATTAACAACCCTTAAAATAAAACGTGAAGCTGAAAAGACTCAGAAAATAAAAAGACATTGGTAGCAGCTGGGACTCGAACCCAAGATCTCATGGTCTATCCGGGACCTTGTGTTCTAATCCACTGAGGTACGGCTACCCCAATACGTCCCGTCATTTTTATCAAAATCATACTTCGTTTTCTAAGAATTGTTAATATGATCTTCAATTAATTCTCACATATTTTTAGCTGCTACCCTTTTATGACTGTAAGATTCTACCCGAACTTATTTAAAATCATTAAATAGTGTCTCGGATATACCTATCCGATTTTTATTTATATGTTGACATCTGTTGACTTTTTCGACAGGTCGAGGATTAATATTTTGTGGCATAACCATGTATTTTAATCCTTATTTGTCTTTTCAGTTTCATATTTCATTTTGAGAGTTGTTAATATTATCTTCAATGATTAAAAATATATTTCAATTAGGTTTATAAACTTCAATAAGTTAATAAAAAAAATGAATACTAATTTAATACAATTTCTTCCAAAGATTGGTATTAATTTTGTGGAGCATTATTAATAAATGAATAAAAATTTATTTTGTCTTCAGCATTTTATTAATATACACATATTTACATGTTTCCACAGCGACGCTTTCTTCATCAGGAATATAAACAATACTAAAAAATAACACTGTCAAGTATAGACAAATGATAAACATGGAACACAATAATGTAAGAATAGACAAATTATAATTTTTAACGTGAACTGTTCATTGTTTTCAATGTTGAAGATTTGTTTGTCGAAGAGTATGAAACGGTTATGAATGGTTATTTATTTATTTTAGAGACAAGCAGTAGATGTATAAAATGAGTGGTGTAAAAATTACAAGGTTTCAGAAAATTATTACAAGGATCGGTACCAATGACATGTCTCTATGTAATATCTAGTAAATGGTTATATACATTTTACCGGGCGGGGTTAGTAAAATTCTAGGGAATAATACATCGTAAAAATTAAAAGGTATATGAAAAAGTGTATATGTGTCTGAATAGTAATGTTCTGAAGAGTTAAGATTGCGCATTGATGTTACGAGTAATATTTTTCTTAAATCTCGTTAGGGAGTCAAAAAATATGTCGAGATTTAGGTTGGGACAAAGATTATTAAATAATCGAAGAACACGGGTAATTTGTGAATTTGCTGCAGCATTCGTTTTATTGTTAAATATATAAAATAGTTTGGCGTGGATAGTACGTTTCGATGGTACGTTAAGCTGCATTTGAAAAAAGAGGTCAGGGCAGTCTATTACATTCTTTAAGATTTTATACAATAATATACTGTCGGCTACCGCTCTCCGTAGTTTCAGAGATTGGAGTGCACATTGATAATTATTTTCGTTTTTTTTTTAATAATACGATTTATCAAAAGTATTTTCTTTACACCACTTTTTAATATGTAAATATCTCCATGTTTCGGAAGCGAAGTTTCCCAACATAGTATATTAAAAAATAATGAAAGTACAGATAAATAATAAACATAGAAAAATGATAATGTAGGAATAACGTACACACATATATTAAAAAATTAACAATAAGTGGTGAAAGTAGGTAAGTAATTGAATAAAAATGTTTAAATAATTGAAAAAAATTAAATTTAACATGTTGATATTTACGTAATAAACAGTGGTATAAACTAAATACTTTTTAAATTAATGACAATAACTTTGTTTAAACCACAGTATTTAATATGTAAAGATGAATATGTTTCAGCAGCAAAGCTCCCCTCATCAGAATAAACAATATACCTACTAAAAGTAATGACAAGTATAGATAAATAATGAGAAAATCGAATAAATTAAAAACGCAAACAATAATTAAAATTAAATGATGAACGTAGGTAAGGAATTAATTAAAAATGTTAATATTGGTGAAAAAAAATCCCATTAATTCGATTGAAAAATTATTTGCGATACTCCTTTTTTTAAATTTAATGTAAATCAAATTTAATAATGTTGGTGTTGAGTTCTGCAAGTATTACGAATTAAACACAAAAACAATTAATAACTTAAAAGTAACATTCCCAAAATGTATGGCTTGGAGGGTTTTAACTGTTTACAGTCGATATCACGTAGAGAATTGAAGAGAAACAAATAAAGTTCGACGGCCCACCCTAAGAGGTGTAGGTATCGGCCAGTCATAATGCAGTTGCAATTGATATAATACCCGGAGCGGACTGCACGTTCAGCTTCTTGGTCCAGATACGATCAGCGAAATGAATGGCATTACGGCACAAAAGATATTACGGTCCTCTTTACAATGGCCTAATAGACCATCATTCAATTGGTCTGATGAAAATAGCGATGTTACGTATTATCTGGCTGGTCATTATGAGCTAAGGACGCAATTGGTGCCATTATTCGCGCTAATCGAATGCGCCGCACGGGTGTTACGGACAGACGAGATGACTGTTTTTTGTTGCGACTGTTAGTCCAAGCCACTGAACAGATAATTCCTAGAGAAAACTTATGTTCAAAAGATGTACAAACTGTATAAAATTCCCCGAAGTATCTTTTTTTTCTGCATAACATTTTTTTTATATATTTTGACTGCCGTAAGTAAATTATAAAATAACTTCAAAAGATTGGTATTCACTTTGTGGCATCATTATTAATAAATGAATTAAAAATTACGTTGTAATCGCCACTTTCTTAATATATAAATGTCAACATGCTTTGAAAGGTATGCTTTCCTCATCAGGATTATATAGATTACTAAAAAATAATAATGTCAAGAATAGATTTTATTATAATTTTACTTTAGTATTTATTATCTTCTTTTTTTTTTACTTGACATTATTGTACTGATCATTTCAGAGATTCACAAAGTTTCTGTGCATAAATAGTAATAATAATTGGAACATGTTTTTGTTGAACACATGAAAAAATATATAACATTTCTTATAAAAAAATAAAAAAAATTCGTTTGAACTCCCAAGTTTTGAAATTTACTCCACTTGGAGTTATTGCTTCAAATAATTGTTTTAGTAGTGCCAATGGTTTAATACTATCAATTTCCTGTAGATTAACAGCTACATGCGATGTGGCTGTGATAGTTGTATATGTAAATTGATACGTACCCTGGTATAAACTCACGTTCTGTATGCGTGAATAAGAAACTCTAATGAAAAATATAATGACTTTAAAATATATTTATTCATATAAATCAGTAAACGCAGAATCTGAACATATAATATTCATTATACGTAATTATATGTAGATTTTATAAATCGTTATTTGAAAGTGAAAGTTTTTAAATTGATTTATTAATAATGCCAAAAAATGGATACCAATCGTTTGAAGAAAATAGTTGATTTTTTATTCACTTTTAAATTACGATTTATAAATTCTACGTATAATTATATATAATAAAAGTTGTGTATTCAGAAATGCTGATCTGTATGAATATATATTTTTAAAGCCATTATATTTTTCACTGGAGTTCCTTATTGGGCGGCGAAATTCATATGTCAAAGCCTCGTAGCTCGTGGTAAATTGGCGAGTTAAAAAAAGCTACATTGCAAATCCCATGACACCAGAGGTTATTATTGAGAAGTTTTGCTCCTTCAGAGATTTTTGCTTAAAATTTTTTTTAAAACGATTTTGGATTTTACAAATATTAAAAAAAAAAACGTTTTGTTTGTTTTTTAAACAGAGCAAATAATAAATAGAGATTCCCTAATAATCTAGGGGGAAGCAAGAAAAATAAGGGGGGTAGGAGGCGAGCTAGGCGTGGCGCCAATTTAAATAGAACGCCAAATAAGTGAAAAGGTTCGGCTAATAATGTTTTGAGTATTTACCTATTGTAATGTAATTGTGCGTCTAATCAGTCTAGTTAAATAAATGAAAACGTAATTGTCTTTTTTTCAGGAATAAAAAAAACTAAATACATTTGTATTTTTATGTTTATTATATTTTAAACGCCCCATATGAGATTTAAAATATTTTGTTAAAAAAATTCTAATTATGATACTGATACAGGTTCAAAACACTTCACAATCAGTACATAGATAGAATAGATATCCTTCACGAAATACAACAAATAAATATTTAATTTGTCTCAAGAACAAATGCGGCAATAACATCGCGAAAGTACCATTCCAAATAATTAGTAACAGGGGGAGAATATACAAAACACACCTCACATTCACTGATACTCTAGACCAGGGGTCGGAAACCTGCGGCTCGTGAGCCACATGCGGCTCTTTGGATGTGAAGCTGCGGCTCTTTAGTTCCATACGCAATGCTATTTAATGTTGGCAAGAAAAAAAATTGTGGCCTTTTAAAAACTTTTAAATTTTGTAAATTGCAATTGTGGATTATTCCGACTCAAAAGTTTGCCGACCCCTGCTCTGGACAGATATTTTATTAATATTTTTTGAGTATGTATGCAATAATAGTCTTTTTGTATATATATGTGCATATATACGGTACGTAGGCATGCGCGATATTTTAGTACGAAACAAGATGTTACCATTAAAACTGAGGTGACATTTACTGCACCGAGACATGATTTCTTATTAAAATTTTCAAAGGATTATTATTTATATTTTGATGTACAATGAATTTATTTAAAAATGGATACTCGGTTGTAATTATATTTGAATAATATGCAGCTTCACAAGATTGTAAAGTGGTTTATACTCCCAGTATCACCCTGGCGGGAGACATCCAATCGAATTAGTTAAAAGGAAATGAACGGAAACAGCAAGAGACCGATAGGAACGGGTACGTTTCCCAAAGGCAAACATGGGCCGGATTTTGGTTCTTTTTAAGGATAGGACATTGTCCTTATTTTTTGCTTAACTGCGGTTCAGATTCCATGCCAAGGACAATACATTTTCAAAGGAGTTTAAGTGGTTTAATTATTATCAAAGTATTATTAAAAAGTTATAGGTGCATCACACACACTTTGAAATTATTATCACTTTCTTTACAGGTTTAATTTACCATAATTTTAAAAATTTAATTTACTTTCATTACTTTTACCTGGTTTTGCTTTAATTGGGGCTTTTGCCTTAGGTTTTTTTTTGTTTATGTGAATACCGCACAAGAGTCCCAACTGCTCCCAACCGTCTGGAGCCAGTGAGTCTATGGCATTCCCAATTGGGGAATTTTGTGAGGCTGATGATAGTATGGAGGGGAAGGAGAAGGGGGAGAGGAAGGAGGGGAAATACCCGGCTATTCAGATCTGGTCACCGAACACGGCAAAAACCCATTTTAAGCAACGTTTCAATTCTGAATTGTGGTCTTTCACCAGGACGATAATGAGAGTAGCTGGAACGTGCGCAAATATACTATATATTATTTTTAAATAATTAATTGTGAAACAAAACAAATTAATTTTAAAAAATTATTTGCACACGCCGGGATTTGAACCCGCGACCTTCGGATTCGTAGTCAAGAGCCTTACGCCTTAACCATGGAGGCCGGCAGATACAAATTAATTGCACTAATTCGGTACATTTGATTGAATTATGATGCTCAGTAATAATGTTTAAAGTCAATAATTTCGTACTCACATCACAACCGAAATTATATTGTTTCATAAGCAATACCAATGAAATATATAATGACTTGTAATGATATGTGCTCATAAAGATCAGTAAACGCCGACTCCGAATATATAACTTGTATTATATTTAATATTTATAAACCCTTATTTAAAAGTGAATAAAAAATCATCTCATAAAAACACCTTGTTACGTTGGTATCATTGCATTTGGAACATCTCACCTCACATGCGGATACTGTTTTTGGTAAGTGTGACATGTTTATTTGTCAATATTTTTTTGCTGTTTTAAATATGCATTTTTTTTTAATTTTGACGAAATTTAAACTTAATTCGGTTGACTTTAAGTTCTTTTCTTGTTCAATATTTTTTTTTTTTTTTTTATATATTTATTTCTTGCTAAAGCAATCCCGATGAGTTTCAAAACTCATTTTAGGACGGGAGGAATTTACAATACATAAGTAGGAGATAGTACATACAATTTTACATTGACAGCAAAATATCAAAAATACAAGTTTCACATACAAACAGAAATAATTTTATAAGGCCAAGTTAAATAGAACAACACACAAGAGAAAACATATAAGGGAACAACAAAATATACAAATATGGATTTACTGATTTTCATTTTTAAATATCCTTAAAAAGTATTCCTTTATACCATCATTTTGGGATTTTTTATTTTTCTGGATGGTTTTGTACATATCTGGAAGCGAATTATAAAGTGTGTAGGCAATGTAGTTTAAAGATTTTATTCCATATTTTGTAGTGTGTGTTTGAGGAATGCGGATTTTATTGTTATTTCGAGTATTGTGGTTGTGGATGTCTTGATTGTAAAGTGGCTTGACGTTAGTGTGAGTTGATTGTTGAGTAATTTGTAGGATGGTGCTGGTGATTTCATACTTAGGAAGGATCGTGATTGGAAGGATACCGGAAACTGAGTAGATGTCCCTGACATGAGTGTCCCATGGAAGTCCAAAAACATTTCTGAGGGCTCGGTTTTGAACCACCTGCAGATCAGCAATCAATTTCTTCGAGGCAAAGCCCCAGATACAGCAGAGATAGGAAATGTGTGAATGTACCATGGCGTAATATACTGCAGTTAGTAACGGAATGGGTAGTAATCCTTGAAGTCTATATAGCACACCAGTTATGGGGGTAATTTTCTCCTTTACATGATTTATGTGGAGGTCCCACGAGAGTTGAGAATCTACTATAAGGCCCAAATATTTTGTTGTCGTTTTCTTTTCGAGGCAGTTGTCACCAATTTTGATATCGAGGCTGGAATTTTTCTTGTTGCCGAATAGTAAATAATGCGTTTTTTTACGTTAAGGGTCAGTTTATTTATTCTCAACCAGGTTGTGAGATGGGAAACATCGGCATTCATTTCCATTTCGAGTTCCGCTAGGTTTTTTTTGTTATAAAAAATTACAGTATCGTCCGCATAAAGTTGAAGAGTTCCTTTAATGCCCCACTTTGTTATGTCATTAACATATATTAGAAATAGCAATGGTCCAAGAATTGATCCCTGTGGCACTCCACATGTTATTTCACCCAATTCACTCATTTCTCCACCCAGTTCTACTGCCGAAAAGCGATTTGATAGGTAAGATCTGAAAAGTTCCAGAGGAGTACCAACAATACCCAAATGTTTCAGTTTTCGATCAATACGTTATGGTCCACCGTGTCAAACGCCTTCTTTAGATCAATAAATATTGCCGCTGTAAAATCTCCATGGTCAATATGTTTCTGCAGATTTGATATGAAATCGAAAGCTGCACATTTAGTGTTAGATCGTCGTCTGAAACCGTATTGTTTTGAGGTGAGAATTTTGTTTTGTTCGAGATATTTCAATAGTCTTTCTTTGATGACACATTCAAAAATTTTTGGAGATAGCTGGAAGTATAGAGATTGGACGATAATTTTGGACATTTTTTTTACATTCGTCTTTATGTATAGGAATAATTTTTGCAACTTTTAGTTTGTCTGGAAAGATACCTTTTGACCGAGAGAGATTTATTAAGAATACGAGGTCATCCACCAGTTCCTCCTTGCAGTTTTTGAGAAGGAGAGAGGTTATACCATCGGAACCAGCTGCCGCTTTAGATTTGAGGTTGGATATGATCCGTAAGATTTCTGTTTTATTTGTCCTGATCATGTTAAAAGATTGTTTTGCTTGAGGTGCCGTGTAGATGGTATTTAAATCAGTTTTTGAAGTTTTTATGACTGATGCGAGACTCTCCCCAACTGAGAGAAAATATGTGTTGAAAGCGGTTGCAATCTCCTTTGGTTCTTTTACTTCTTCGTCATTTATGACTAGCAATTTACAAGCTAATGTTGGGTTTCGGGAGCTATTTGATATAATGGAGTTAATTGTTTTCCATGTTCGTTGTGGCTTATTCATGTTTTCATTAAGCAAATTCGTATAATACTTAGTTTTAATATATCTTCTATAGTAGGTGACAGTATTACGAGCTTTATTTTTTTCTGTTGTCAAAGGAATACTTCCTTGATTTCGTTTCCAAAGTTTAAATATGCTATTTCGTTTTTTAATCAGCCTATCAAGTTCTGCATCAAACCATGGAGTATTGGAGTATATATAAAAAAAAAACTATTAACGAAAAAATTAGAGTATTCATGAACAAAAAAATTATCAATACGGATATTATGATGATGTTAATGCTCAATACTAATATTATTCTGTGAGTAAAAGTTTCTAAAAATCTACACAATTTTATTACTTATCTTAAGTTATGGTTTACTATGAATAGAATATAAAATTATGTGCGGTAAAGCTTTTTCTTGTTTTGAAATTTGACATTCTAACCTTAAAACTGATCAAAGCAGACCGGCCATAGATTTGAAGGGTTTTGGCGAACAGGTAAAAATTATTTTAACTGTTAAAACTAAATTTAGAAATAAAACAAATTATGCTAGTATTTATATTTGAACGTCATTGTTGATAAAAAAAAAGAATTGTACTTGAGTTCATTATTATTAATGCAAAATTATATTAATGATTCCCGTTTGGTGCTTACCTTGAATTTATAGAGTTAAACTATTAAATTTGACGAAGTCTTTCGACATAGTATCTACTTGTCCCACTGCGTTTCTTATTTTTTTTATACGGTGGATGATTTTATTAAAGTGGAAAAACAATTTTATTATTTATTTCCCCACTGAATAATAAACTGCGATGGTCTGAGAGTAAAGGGGGCAGATATATCCGTTCATCCCCTTTACACATATCGAAAAAAACCTCGGGCATTACACTGATGGTGGCTTACATCGGCCAGTCGACTTGATCAAGTCGAGATCATTATTTAGATACGTACGATATTTTGCGGTGACTGGACAAAACAGCTAATTTTGTAAACAAGATAGGTACATCTCTTTATATTAAAATTAATGTTTTTCTGTATGTCCTCGATTTTCTCAAAAATAACTCGACCGGTGTCGATAAAAATAGCACCGTTGTTTCTTATTAGTGTCGGGAAGGTTTAGATAGTGGTTTGAATGAAATCCAGTACATAAAACTGTTGCTATAATGTTTTAAAATTAGTATGAAAAGCATTGAAGCCGCCATGTTGTATTGAGGTGAGCCCATAGATTTATCACAGATTACTTATTCAAAAGAAGAACGTTTGTTTGGGTAGAATATTTTAAAAATGGAAAACATAAGTAGGTACCTGCTTAAGAAAAGAAATAAATGTTTGAAATGAAACAAGTCAACGTTTGTTCTCTGAAATTAACAAACGTGTGGCAAAATGTTTAAATTCTCATTTAACTTGAGGATATCCTTCAATATATGCCTTGTCCTATCGGAGGTTGACCACCTTGCAGTCTGTAACTCAGAACCGTAGCATAAAACTGGCTTAATGCCAGCCACGTAGGATTTAAAGCCGTCTTGATCCTCCATATCGTCAATTATAAATCTTCTCTTGTATGTTGTTTATTACCAGTTACTTTTAATTATTATTATTGGACAATTTTTAGACCGCCATTTAGCGAAGAACATCGCCTCAAAAGCACTTTACGGTTCTATTTTTAACACTACGATAATTTTATCGGTTTTACTAATTTAATAATTATTTATAATTTCTTCAAACGATTGGTATTCACTTTGTAGCGTCATTATTAATAAATGATTTAAAAGACATGCTTTGTATTCACCTTTTTATTGAAACCATTTTTTACATAGGAAAGACTTCTAGAAATTTCACTATTAGAGATAAGGAATACCTAAGGTTTTTAAATAATAACAACTATTCTGAATTTGCAAATCATATTTTAGAAACCAATCATTCATTCAACATAAATAAAGGTTTAAAAATTTCACGTACCAGTACAACCGGTTTAAAATTGGACAAATTAGAAATTTTAAAAATCACAAAAGGCGTTTTAGTGAATTTAGTTTAATGAATAATCTTTTTTTTTAAAGTATCTATTTCTTGAATTTATTTTCATATTAATATTAATAATAAAGTAATTTTTTATTTTTTATTTTCTAATATTAATTTGTTATTCAATGTATTATAATAATATTTTATTAACATTTTTGATTAATTACTTAACTATTTTAAACAATTTTTGTTTATGTTCATAATTTGTCTATTCTTACATTATTTTGTTGTAATTTTTATAATTTGTCTATACTTGACATTAATATTTTTAGTATTCTATGTATTCCCGATAAAGAAAGCATCGCTTACGAAACATCTGGGTATATTAATAAAGTGGTGAGTACAAAGTATATTTTTTAATTATTTTTTTAATAATAATTTTGTTTTTGCTATTTTACAATAATAAAAGTCAACGCTTTAGTATAGATTATAGTCTAAAGCGAAGCAAACACTAATAATCCACAAAACTTTGAATATTGTTGTCACAATTCACCACAATTCCATATATAAATTAAATTTTTGCCAAAACAATGTTACAAATTACACCTTTCTGCAAACACCAAAAAACTGTGTAACGTACAAAAACATACGTATAATTTTTTTTTGTAATAATAGACTTTTTATTGAATTATTTATTTATATACGACAAGCGGTTATAATGAAGTCTGAATGCTGTAGAAATGAGATCTCTGAGGTGAATGTGTGGTAAAACTATGTATGATCGTGTGAAAAATTTTAATGATATTAATAATAGTGTTTTATTGTCTTCTTTTTTTTAATAACAAAATATAAAATAATGATAATAATGAATTAAATTGACGTGATTGCTGAAAAAAAAAATTGTAACGCGAAGCGTTTTAAGTGCAGTTGAGTGGTTTCGGTGCTAGTTTGTATTTGGAGTTAATATATTTTCTATTTCAGATATGTAATGTATCCAGCGTTTTAATTGATTTTTAAATTTATTGTTGTTGTTGAGATTCATAAAGAATGCGAGGCTGATATAAGCGTAATGAGTAAGATTAAGAAAGGGACGCTTAGATGGTTTGGGCATCTAGACCGGATGAACGAAGAACGGAGTGTAAGGAGACTATTTGATCCGAATGTGAATGGAAGAAGAAGGCGGGGACGCCCTAGGAAGAGATGTATTAATGTAAATGAAATTTAATTATTTTATTTATTTACATTTTAAAAAGAAAAAAATACAATGCAAAAAGTCTCTAAAAGCTACATTTTTATAGTTTGTCTAACGGGAGCTCGTTATTCAAACTCACAGATATGGTTACAATATATATATATATGTGTCTATACAAAATCGAAAAAACATCCAAAGCATTTGTAATAAACTTAAAACAAATATTTCTCAAAACTCTTACTGAAAATATTTCTACAAAAATATGTATAACATTTTTTTTTTATAAAAATGAGAAAATTAACAACAATAAATCATACATAAAATAATATTTTCCTATTGTCCTTATGCAAGAAGTGTATGACAAGACCTAGTTGTTTGGCAGTCCGTCCTCTCTGACTATGGTTAGTTTGTTAGTTATTTAGTTAGTTAGCTGTTATAAAAATATATTTGTGGCAATCGATACCAAACACATATCTCCCGCAACCCGCCACACCCATTAAGCCATCCTCTCGCAAAAATGTAAGCATATAAAATAAAATGCGCCCGCGAAAAAAGTTGATTAGAATTGAAATAAATTATCATCAACCCTGCAGGTGTATTGGTAGACAGGGCGCTGTGTATGTGTTGGTACTGCGAGTGGATTATTCGGGATTCTGCATGTTTGTGTGTGGTCAGCGGGCGGTGGGAGGGGGGAGGGGGGAGGGTATATGGGAATGGGCTCAGGCGGCTACTGTGCGGGGAGTAATTCAAATCCGTCCAACTGTGGGACGCCTTGGAAATATACGGTTTTGTTAGCGCTGAGGTGGTGGCTTCTTTATTGGTTGTAAAACATTATTGTTGATGCGAGGAGGATAAGATTTTATGTTTTGAGCACAGACTTGTTTTTACTTTCACGTAGCTCGTTCTTGAAATTGGTTTACCATTTTTTTAAAGCATTTATTGTGAATAGTTTAGTATATCTACTTCGTTTATAAAGATTGTCTTTAGAATAATAATTACCCATTACACAATGAAGGGGATAAATACAGAGATGTCTTTTGATATGATTTTTGGAAACGCGTTATTAAATGTTGTTTTTTTTTTAAGTAAAGTGCCTGAAATATTTTGAATAAGTTAATCAGTGTAAATTAAATACTAGCGTCTTTGGTCTCAATGGGGAGTTTGGACCGGAAAACTCCACACTTCAATGCCAAATGCGATCATGTTGACAGTTTCCCATTGTAAAATTGTATATATTAGTGTCAAATTGATGGCAACGATTTATGTTGACAAAAAAACACGGTTTCTGGTAAATTTGACAATAGTTTATATTGACAGAAATTTTCCAGTCCAGGAATAATTGAGAAGATTATTTCACGATGACTCGCCAGAGTTACAGAGTTCTCCAGTTACGGAATGTTTTGAAAACAGTTCATAGTTACCGAAAATCCTAAATATTTCACTACAGTTATCAAAAATCTTGAATATTTTATTATAGTTTGTGGTGGCAGAAATCCGCAGATTTAGAATATTGGACTACATTCATGTTGGTAAATATTCTCTAGATTTAGAAATTTTGAATTTTGACAGATATTCCTCGGTTTTAGAATACTTGACAACAGTTCATGGTGACAACCTCAGTTTAGAAATATTTTATTACAGATCATAGTGACAGATATTCCTTAGTTTTTGAATATTTTACTACAGTTCATGGTGACATATATTCCTCGGTTTTAGAATGCTTGACAACAGTTCACGGTGACAGAAATTCCCCAATTCCGGAATATTTGACAACAGCAGCAGAATTTTTTCAGTACCTATTTGAGAAGCTCCCTCCCTTAAATTCAGCAGCGTGTGTCACTTCGCGTGTGTTGGTGAGGGTCCACCACACATAAATTTGAAAGTGTATTATGTAAATATATGCTCAAATGAGCTTTTTTTTCAGTAAAGATTTTTCCCCAGTAATTTTCAAACCGTAACAAATTATGGCCGACCGGTAAATTTCAGTTTTTCGATACACACAGAATAAAAACACAATTCGAAACAAATTGGGATTATGTTCACAGTGCTGGGATATACATAGAGAACGGTGTGCCGGGTGTAATGTGGAGTAATTTTTATATTGAAGCCCCAGAATGGTAATTCTTAATCTAAAATTTTAATCCGAATGCTGTGTTGAACAATTATTTTGTTTGAATTGCTACACGGTCGAACTGTATTCCTTAATAAAGTAAACGAATACAAATGAATCCAATGTATCAGTACTACACCATATTTACTTATACGTACAGACGTACATATACATCTTAATGTATTCAACTAGGGGTTTATTTGAAGGTCTTTGAGGGTATTGAGGTGTGTTACGCTTCCTCCCTCTTTAAGCAACGTTTCGAATGTTTATTGATGTGAACAAAGTAGGTGAAAACATGGTTACTTTTAATAGAATGAGACAACACATAAAAAAAGAAAGACACAGAACTTCGAAGGAGGGAGAGATTACAAATAGGTGATTTCAAAATTAAGTTAATTCAAAATTTCGCTGGTATTTAATAATTTTTTAGTTGACGAATGCATGTTCCAACAATCAATTTTAGGGAATACATATTTCAGCTAGATCGAGTTATTTGAGTTAAATCAATTTTAATAAATACAGAAATACAATTTTATGCTTTAAATTAAAACGAAAAACTCATACGTAGTAATTACCCAAAGATGACAGATTTCCTTGGGAATAAACCACAGTGACAGAAGATGACCTTATTGGCTTAGGTAAAATTTAGATTTACCAACAGCATTGAATGATTTAAAAGAAATCAAAGTATTTACACGTGTTTATATATTAAATATGATTGCATATAAGTACGTCTGGTCCTGAATAATTTCACATTTTATGAGTTATCTAACTAAATGTTTTTTTTTTTTTAAATTAAATATATATTGTATAATATTAATTATATACAGTGGGAACTTGTACCCGCTAGCCCAATACTAGTAGCTTGTCAGCAGGAGTTTACTTCATCAATATAATATAATATAATAATAAATAACAATCAACATACAAATGATGAATGTACACAAGATGAAAAAAATAATTTAAAAAATTTGAAAACAGCATAACAGTTGTGTTATTGAGATACTAGACTCCAATTACATAATATCGATTTAAATATTATAGAAATATAAAAAAAATATCAAAATCCATTTTTATGATATTATTACATATTAAGTTCTTAAAATATCTTAGATTTTTTTGTTTTTTTTTTTATTATTGTGAGAACTGTTTTTGCTTTCAAAGCCATTTATAAAGTTTTTCATAATATTTTTTTTAAATATTAAATTTGATTTAGTTTAAATTAAAATAAAAACAGTTAAACTGAATTCTACGAATTAAACGCAATAATAATTAATAAATTACAGATGTTTTCAACAATCTTTGTGTGAGCTTAAAGCTCTTTTTTATCCTTTGGCTCGTGTTGATTCTTTCATATATTCTTTTATTTCTCTTTCGTTATTCATGCTTTACGTTTCTTTTTCTCTTTTGTTTCTTTTTCCATCTCATTTATTTTGCTTTCCGTTAGTTTCTTATACATCCGACATGATATAAGTAAACATTACAGTATTGAAATTTTCTCAAATTCCATAAATGCATTTAAAATCTCAATACAAAAAGCCAAAGCTGATAATTTTTTTTGTTTTCATAAATAAAATTTAAATATAAATTTTAACTTAAAGCAAGTAAAATCTCTGAACCTTTTTTGGTGACATTAATTGCCTTCATCATTTTAATATCCTCGTTTCTTTGGCCACCGTGCAAACTAACAATATCGTTATTACACCATCGTGTTTTTGCACGCACCGAGTTTCAGTGAGAGAGGTAAATAAATATTGTTATTTGTAACTTAATAATTCATAAACTTTATTGCGTACACCACACATGTTGTAAACACATTAAATAGAGATATTTACATTATGTAATTATTTGAAATAAAAGCCCTACAGTAGCAATAGGCAGCCCGCTCACTGGATAGAGAAGATTATCTCCACGTTTATGAACCTCTAACCATAGTTGACACAGGAAAAAGGAGAAATGTTCGCTTGAACTGTACACAAAAAAATAAAATACTATGTATATATTTTGTTTATGTTTTTAATAAAAAAAAATAAAAATCGTGCTTAAATACAAATCACTTGATTAAAGTTACACGTACCCTCCTGAGTCCTGATGCTATAATTTTATTAGAAACCAGTCCTGGAGCTATACGACGTATAGTTTATCTTACACACAGGAAGAAGAATGTGATACCGATGCGACTCGAACCAATTTTAAAATTTGAATATATTATTATCATTTCATCATAACAGATTTCTCAATTTTATTTCGAGATGCTACTCGTTTCCCTGATTTATTTAACGAGGCATCAATCATTCCCCCAAAGATCGCGTCATCCGCGTAATTCAAGTACATTTATAATATCCCGAGAATGTCCTGAAGGCATGGATGCCCGAAAGTCCGATGCCTCCGCCATTAACTTTCGAAGCGTAATAATCCCCAACATTCATTAAATCTTTGATTAAAGTGACATAATAAATAACACGACATCATCAATATTCATGGAACACTTATTAAGTAGGATGTATGTATTATAACATGTATCCCATTAACATCTTTTCTCATTTGAATTCCGTTTCCAGGGGCGAACTGGATTCATTTAACTCGGGACAATTAACATTTTTGGCCCATGCATATTTTATTTGTTTATTATTTATTGTCCTCGATTTTCTCGAAAATTACTATACTGGTTTCACTGAAAATATCAGTTTGTTTTATTAGCGCCGGAAAGGTTTAGATAATATTTTGAATGAAATCCAATATGTAAAACTGTTGCTATAACGTTTTAAAATTAGTATGAATAACATTAAACCCGCCATGTATTGCGGTTATTTATTTATTTATTTTAATAACACAAAATAGAACACATGTACATTTGTTACATGTTTTCTAATATGAACGTAATATCTACATACAATTAATTATCACAAATCAAAATTTAAAAATTACGATATGAAAAATTGCACTTTACATAGTTCGTCACTTTCTTCTTAAATTTCAAAACATTTTCCTCTTCTTCTATATTAGCCGGTATTTCTTGGAAGATTTTCATGGCTCTGTATAGTAATGAGTTTAGCGATTTTGTTTTCTTTCGAAAGGGAAGTCTTATTTCATTTCTCCTTCTTAGCCCATAGATATACCTCTCTGGTTAGCCGCATATTACATATAAAAAATTAAGATGGTTTATTTGGGTAGAATTAGGTTAGGGCAACACATCACAATCTCAAAAGTTTGCTCCAAAACATTCATTACCCCGAGCCACGCCCGATACATCAGCTGTTATTACATGGTTAGACGGCCTGGTACATGAGCGATTTCTGTGTGCACGATTTTTTCCCTCATTGGCAATCTATTTTTGCTTTGCTCATCCCCTTTTGATGTCTTGTGGTTAAATTGTATTTTTGTTCAATCTTCTGTTTTTAATCATTAGTGAATTATTTATTGTAACAAACAAGTTTTAATTTTTTTGTTTGGTATGCGCGATGCACTAATTAATTTATTATTTCTGTATTTATTTTTTAGAGACTTCAACTTAACGGTTTGCAAAAAAATTGTCCCTGAATTGAAATAATGACGAATTTGCATTATTATTTGTATCCTTTTTCAATATTTATATCCAGGGTTATAACGTTCATTGTAAAGCGCATTTGGCTTTTTCTTATTTTAATATTATGTTTGGCTATCACCTTTCGGTGGTTTTGGTCACCAATTTAAAGCACGAGGAAAGATAAGGCGAATTAGTAACGCCGTCAAATGAGCTCATTATTACAAAGTAGTAGGTAATATTTAAAAAATACTGATTCCGGCTTATGACTAGCTACTAATCATCCCACTTATTGATGTATTTGGGAGAATATCTCATCTTCAAAACAGACAAACTTTAAAAAATATAAAAACTTACAAAAACAGATAGACAAAAAAACATACCAACTTTTCAAACAGTTTGAAAATGGCCTTGAACGTCGAAACAGCTGTCACAATAAAAAAAAAACTAAAGATACTTGCAGAACTTAATAATAATATCATTAAATTTGATTTACATTCAATTAAAAAAAATAGTAAATGGAATTCTACGAATTAAACAAAAACAATTATTATATGTGATATATACAATTATAATAAGAGGGAGACAAAATATAAAAACGATACGAGTGAACAGTGAGGCAGAAATTCGCTTACATTTAATAGAATGGGACAACACATAAGAAAGAAAGACACAGAACTTCAAAAGAAGGAGGGATTACAAAAAAGTGATTTAAAAATTGAATTAACTCAAAATTTCGCTCTTATTTAATATTTTTTTAGTTGACGAATTCATGTTCCAACTATCAATTTTAGGGAATAAATATTATAATAATAATATGTATATTGTTAAGTAATTATGCATTTCTTTTAAATTAATAAATAATAATAATAAATGAAAAAACATCTTTCTGATTCCTATAGCTTTCATCGTTAATGCATAAGTGTAAAACGTTGCTTGTGTAATGTTGAAATCCTTATCAAGCAGAGGATTGAACCCCCGATGGCTGGATGGATAATCGACGCATCTATCAACTCAGCTATTAATCAATCAAATAAATCATTAAAAAAAATCAATATTAAGTTCTAGGGAATACGAAAAATGTTCAGTGTGATATAATCAAAATTACTGAAAATTCTTGAAAGCCACCTCCTATTCCTCTCCTGCTCTTTCCACGTTCCCCGACCTCCCCTTTCTACTCGCAGTGCCTTTTTTAATGTCCGTGCCAACTTATTATAATTACAATGTCAAACAGTAAAATATGTACGTATTCGGGCGGCGCCTATTGGGCTTCTATAGAAAGCTCGGGTACATGAACCATGCCACTGTTTTACACTTTTTCTTATTATGGTTTTATCTCTTTTTTTTGTTATTTATTTATTCATTTTATAAGTTCGGTACACAGTTTACATTTTAAATTTTTTCAATTATCAAACTAGGCGCATGTCTCTTATTATGGTGGTCGAAGTTAGTTGTATGTAATATTCTTGAATACCTACTTTTAAAGAATTAAAAAAAATTAAGATAACATAATAAGAAATAAAAACAGAAGCATTTTAAAAACAATGTAAAGTTGCATATTAAAATCAGATATTGAGCAAACAAAAAAAGGTAGGAATAAAATCATAATTTATATATATACATATATATACAGTTTAAAACTAAATCTTACTAAATAAGTAAATATATTAATAATAACCTCTTTTACGATGATTTACATTCTTTGAAATAATTCTTTCCTTTTGCAAATAATTAATTTTGAACACTGATGGCATAAATACTACTTTGCTAATATTAATTTTTAAAAATTATGACGTATCCGCTAAATGCAGATTTCAACAATGTATTGCTTTAAGAATCGAAAGTATTTTGAGTTTATATTCTAAATAATAAATTATTCCAAAAAAATAATAATCCCGAACTAGGCCGGGTACATATATATGATATTGAATGAAGAGCAACAGAACATAATAAAATAATCGGCGCGATTAGGTTAGGTTAGGCTAGTTTAGTTTTTTTTTTGTACCATTTCATCACTTTTCGTTAGTGTTCTGTTTTGTTATGAAACCAAATAATTGAACCATAATACGTATTATCCCGATGTTAAGAAAAAAAAAAGATATCACCGAAACGTTTTCAAATTGATCCAAACAATAAATATCAGATGGTTTTGTTATTGTTGCCTTTTTTATTAAAACGAAAAAACAGCTTTAGACATGCTTTATGATAAGATTAAAATGGGTATTACAATTTATTTTCAATTTTTTAGAATGTTGATTTTAGGACCACCGAACGTGCGAACATTGATTTAATAAATTAATTAAATATTACTTTGCACTCACCACTTTATTAACATATACATATCAACGTGTTTCGAAAGCGAAGCTTTCCTCATCAGGAATATAGACAATACTAAAAAAAATGATAATATCAAGTATAGACAAATGATAAACATAGAACACAATAATGTAAGAATAGATAAATTATAAACATAAATAAAAATTAAAGTATGTAAGTAATTGATTTAAAATGTTAATAAAAAAATATCAAGAAACATTGAATAACAAATTTAAATCACAAATTAAAAGATAAATTGTTTTTATTATTAATATTAATATGAAAATAAATTCAAGAGATAGGTATTGAAAAAAAAAATTTATTAATTATATATAATTGACTATTAACACTTTTTTGTAAAAAATTTAAACCTTTATTTATAACTTCTATATTTACATAGAATACAATAATGTAAGAATAGACAAATTATAAACATAAACAAAAATTGATTAAAGTATTTTTATTAATAATGATGCCACAAAGTGAATACCAATCTTTTGAAGAAATTATAAAAATTGATTTAACTTATTAATTGATAAACTAAAGTTCTTTAAAACTTAAGACAAGATTTTTGTGCATAGTGCAAAGGGTAACAATTATTATTTTTATAAACAATAATTATTAGTCTGAAACACTCATCCAAATTGAAAAAACCTTCCGAACAAAGATAAATGTCGCCGGCAGGACTCGAACCCGCACCCTTCTAATGTCCGGTCAGATGCTCTACCGTTGAGCTACGTCGGCTTATCGCAAACCCGCCAAGTTAATCAATATATACTAGTGTTTCATTCAATAATTACTGTTTTTATTATATTTTAACTTAGTTATAGTCATTAATCAACTGTTTTTGGCATGTTCTCGGTACGTGCAAAATACTCGTTAACTTTTACTACCTTCCTTTAGTTATTGTCTTATTTGTACATACAACGTCAAGAACAAAATAATTTTCATTTGCTTTTCATCAATTTGATTTTGAAATTTTTGTATTAGTCACTTTCTCAGGTTTTACATTCAGCATGTGTTTGAATCAATGCCACAATGCATCAGATAAAAATAATTTAAATTCAGTAAAAGTTTCACAAAGACTCACCAAAGTAATACACCTTCTCAACGAAATCACTTTTCACACTATTTCCAGTACCAAATGTTGAAGATGTATTTAAGTATGTTTCTATTATAAAAATGTGTAAAGAGAAAAGTCTTTAGGAAAATCAAGAATATTTCAAACTGGTTAGAAATGGAAATCAATTTATAACACCTAATTTTAAAATAACTCAAATGCAAAACCATTATATTCATCGAAGCATAAAACTACAATAACCTCCCCTTTGAAATGGGCTTCATTAATGACCAATCAGAACAAATAAATAAAATTAAACTCTTCTTTAAAAAATTTTTAATATTTCATAGAAAACATATCATAAATAGAACTAAATAAAATATTATGTGACTACCAAATAAAGAATCGTGGCTCCCTTATCAGACAAAAGAACTCCTCTTCTGATAAAATATACACGACCGATCCTTTAATTAAATACATTTTGTAAATTACTTGTAATGCAACTTATAAGAAATAAAAAAAACTAAAGAATTGAGATAATAAAAAAAAAATTAGGATTTACGTAATCCAAAATGATATTAAATAATAGGGTTTAAAGTGCGCATCATATTTTTAACAAAGTGGGCGACAGTCCGGGGGCGCAGAACTGTATCCAGTACATAACGCTTCTCCAATATGTAGATGGAATATTTTTATAGCGCGCCTCTCCGCTCTCGGCCGCTACTGTATAAATTACGGTCCTTAAAGCGCGACAGTTCGCGCTTTTTCCATAAACACCAATTCATGGAAGGGACAATTTTAGGCTTTTCCGTGGATATAAAATTTAAAAGAAATGTATTTTGGGACATATTTAGGGGCATACTAATTGTGCCAATGGACAAACAAAAATCACGCTCTTCTCAAGAATTCAATATCGCTTAATTGTTAATCGCCGACTGCAGCGCTACCTATATCAGGCAGACGGGAAGGGTTTTCTCAACTAGATTCAAAGAAAATATACGATGTTATAACAATAATAAAAACATTTTTTCAAAATTCGTAGGACATCTCTTACTGAATAATCACGCCCCGTTTGACAACAACGACCCTAAACCCTTACATATAAAAGAGGGTCTTAGATTAAATTTTCTTGAACATTTTGAAATTGTTAAACGAAAGATTGATCCTAATATAACATTAATTAATACATTTAGGAAAATTATTAATTGACCACACTACCGAAACAACATAACACATTCGAATAAATCAATTATGACAACAGTACCATTTTAATACGGGGAACACCTTATAAACGTACAAACCTCACAGATAGATAATTTTAATTATCTTTTAACTAAATCGGTTTTACCGACAATAAATCGTAATTTTTTAAAAACCCTTCCAAATTAGAATTGGGTGTGAGAAAATAAAATCATATAAATAAGTCGTCGCGGATTGACCGCATTTGCACAAATGGCCTTGAACGCCGAAACAGCAGTCATAATAATAAAACCTAAAAATTCTCGCAGAACTTAATAATAAAATTATTAAATAGGATTTTAATTAAATTTAAAAAAAAAATCAATATCGTTATTTCTTATGACAGATTTAGACCCATTTTTGTAAGGATCATCATGCTTAATAATTAAAAACACAACACGCAGCACACTGCTTACCTTCCTCTGATTCTACCGTCCTTCACTGTGCTAATGACTGCGTTTCTCCTGGTTCTTCCCAGGACGTTACAGCGAAACTGTTATTAATGTATTACGCCTCATAATGTATATTTTCATATAGATCGGCAAACGCAGATTCGGAATATTCAAGTTTTATAATATGTAAATATACGTAGAATTTGAATAAAAGTAAATAAAAAATCATTTCGTAAGAAAAGCCTGATATATTGGTACAATTGCATTCGTTACATCTGATGTCATGCGTCTCGGCCGTGCGTATTCTGCTTTTGGATTTGTATGGAAATTTTTATTTGGTAAAATTTTAACTTAATTCAGCTTTAAGCTCTTTTATTTCTGTTCAATAAAAAAAACTGTTTAATTGAAAAAAAATAAGAATATTATTTTTGGGCAAACCAATAAGGATATTATCATAACAAATACTGTTATTATTAATAAATTAATTAAAAATTATTTTGTAATCACCACTTTATTTATTTATACATATCAACATGTTTCTAAAGCGAAGCTTTCCTCATCAGAAATATAAAGAATACTAAAAATTAATAATGTCAAGTATCGACAAATGATAAACATAGAACATAATAAATTATAATTGTGTTCAATGTTTATCATTTGTCGATACTTGACATTATTAATTTTTAGTATTCTTTATATTTCTGATGAGGAAAGCTTCGCTTTAGAAACATGTTGATATGGATGCATTAATAAAGTGGTAATTACAAAGTAATTTTAAATTCATTTATTAATAATGACTCCCCAAAGTGAATACCAATCTTTTAAAGAAATTATTAAAAAAAATAAATTATTCTTTCAGTTAAAGTTTCTGAAAGGTACATAATTTTATTGCTTATATTTAGTTATAGTTTGCTATGAATTGAATATTAAAATATACACAATAAAACTCATCCCTGATTTGACAGTTTAATTCTAACCTCAAAGCCGACCGGCCATAGATATGGAGCGTTTTGGGGTTGTTTAAAAAATATATTTGAACTAGTGAAAGTAACTTTGCAGCAAAAAATACTAGTATTTAAGTTAGAACGTCATTGATGATTTATTTGTTTAAATCGACCGAAGTTCCTTATTCTTATGCATCTTGAGGATGTCCATCATTTTTCTTCGATCCTTTTTTAATCCATGTTTCTTTAATGTTTTGACATCATTTTATTATTATATTAGTTACATTATAAACCTCTACAAAATAGATTAGGTGCAAAATATGTCTTTGCGGTAAATCGCAAGTTTCCGTAACTTTTTTCTAGGTTCGTCGTTTCATTCGGGTGATCGACGTGTCCAAAAATTACTGTTTAAATGCTTTGCAAATATTTGAGGGTCCACACATCCGAACATATTCCTTTACTAACCAATTTTAACAGTTTATGATATTGGACAGCTGTATTCTCACACAAAGGCCAATCTATAATAATCTCGGAATGTACTTGTTCTATAAGATATTTTATTAGATACAAAATGTAGTTACACTGTAGTTTGCCTTAATTAGAGTAAATTCTATACCCATGTTACGATTATAATAATTGCAGTATAATTAACAAAAAATTATACATAAATTACAGTTTCATTCCTTATATTTTTTTTCTGGTTAGCCGCTCTGTTTCCTAGTAAACATTTTCTTCCTTTCTCCTTGAATTGCACCAATACAATGCATTGGTACCTACCTAAGTAATGAATATGCATTGTTTTTGGGGATTTGGCTTAAGTTTGACTTAATATTTTATTTTATAATTTGAAAACTTATTTATTTATTTGATTATAGTCGTACGTTCATCTAGGCCTTAACATGAATTTTAGAACATAATATAAAGCACTATCGAAAATTACAAATACATAGAGATTCTAAACCATAAAGTAATTAACAATCTTTTTCAAATGTTTAACAGTGACAAAAAATAGAAAAGCAAAACAATATTATAACACAAATTATTACTGCGACATTATTAAAGCTACAATATTACTTATTGTAGGACTCATCAAAGTTATGGTATAGATGACTCTCTACTGTATGAATGGTGTTAGCAAATACATCAACAACACCTCCAAACCTGTTACCCAGATCATGCATCCTATTGTTTAATGAATGAGACTGATGGTTGTGTAAGTTTTGCAGTTAAAATTTTACAATTTGTCTTGTATTCCTCGTTGTACATTTAATTTAATAGTTGTGAAATTTTTGTTCGCGGGTAGTCGTTTTATTTGCTTTAAGGAAGTATCCGGTTATTCAGATTTGGCCACCAAACGAGGATGGTAGGGTTGTCAATTAGGTTGTTAATGATTCAATATAATACAACTAGTTCTGATGTAATTCTCTTGTCAAAAAGCGTAATCAGATGCAAACAGTTCATCAAACTTACAGAAACAATATTTTCAATTGTAATTTTGTGTTTTTTTGAAAATTTATATACCCAAGAAATTTGTGCTGAACCCGTTCTATATTGTTATAGTGTACTTTGTACTTTATTAAATACTGCACAGAGGTCTAAAATGCTCCCAGCCATCTACAGTCAGTGGGATTATGGCATTCAAAAATTGGGGTTTGTTGTGAGCTTGACGGAAGAGTGTAGCGACTGCAACGGAGAAGAGATAGGTGGGGAAGCATGTGTCTATTTAGATCTGTTTACCAAACTTGTCTGAAGCCATTTCAAGTAGCGTTTCGATTTTGAATGGTGATATTTCACCATGGCGATACCGAGCGTATCTTCCATCGAAACCGGTCGACAGTTTTAACGATATTTATTTTAAAAATACCACAACACCCATCATTTCAATATCTACACTTCTTTACAGGTTCCTCTATTAAATTGTTGTCAGTCAAATAAACCACGTTGACGGAAATTCATCCACACGCTTACCTCACACTCCACAACAATGCACAATATTAATTTACTTTATATATTATTATATCCAGTTATAAAAACTCAGTTAATGCACACAAATAACAAATAATCAGAAAAAGGATAAACGAAACATAAAATTTCAAAAACTCACTCAATGATACATAAAACAATAGAAACAAGAGACACAAGTGGTACATAATATAATGAGCCCAATTATTGTTAGATATTTTTAAGTAACAGCACGACATTTCTTCAGAAACTGTACAGATTATCGACAAAAATGTCTATATTAGCGCACTCTATCTTATTATATAGTCGACTCATTTGAGGCAGAGAACTAAAGCAGGTAAAATTATTTCTGAAACTATTCAGGTGGAATGTGGTATGGCGTCTTAAGCAATTGGAATTAGGTACATTTATTTCAAAACTGTTAAGAAATAATATAGATATTAGAGAATTATTAAATATATGCTTATAATAAAAAAGCCAAATGGTATGGTCTAATCTTTGAATTCATGCGAGCTCAGATTTTGCATGAATATTAGAAAAACGGTGAAATGGCTAGATAAGAAACATCTAGATATTTTTTATGCAGTTTCAATGCCATAAGCAGCAGGTAAATAATAGTGTGAGTTAACCGATTTAAAATTCAATCAGAAAAGAGCTAATCGGTTTGTGGAATCATCAAATTATTTTTAAGATTCACAACCATTCTCCCCAACCCTACTGAGCAACGGCTGAGCCGAAATTTTGCCTCAACGCTGTTCATATGCATAAATACGCTCTTCCCAACGAAATTCTCTATCAAATTTATGATCAATTTAGGATATTGATTTTTGTGGATTAAAGTTCCCCCCAGCAGAAAACTAGTTATAAAAAGTGTCAACAGGATGAACAAACGTCACCGAAATTAAAATTAACTCTTTATTTTAACATATTTTTAAAACAGGCGTTTGTGAAGTATAAAATGTTAGTTTATGAGTTAGGTTTTAAAACAAATGATATGTATTCATAATAAATACAATATTAACTCATTTGTGTAAATTTTACTTTGAAATCTTTTTCTTTGATGTCACTCTGTTGTCTTAAAAGTGGGCGACTACTATTTTATCGTGTATGAAAGTGGACGGATACTATTTTATAGTGGGCAGGCATTTCCATGAACAATTTGGGATGGAAAATGCTTGGAAACAGGCAGACATAGTTGATACTTAACAAAACACTTAACTGATCGGTGACTCAGATTGATAATCAAAAGTTGGGAAGGACGGCCATCAATCCGTGTAGCCTCACTCCTGATCCGGAATTTTCAAAATTCTGAATAGTAAAAACTATTTGTTCGACCGCTGCATAAATACGTCCTGTGACGCATTATGATGAAAAGAAAATCATCGAGAAATTTTATATGGAAAGACAAAATGGGCTTAAGGCGATACACTTACTAAAATTTCAACGAAATCACGCTCTCCTTATGCAGGTGGCGAAAAGGTTGAAATTCCCGCTTAACACCAGCCGCATGTTTCGACTTACGCAAAAAAACAATTTATTTTGTAAAGCTATTTTATTTAGTAATGCAAAAATATTAAAATATTTTACGATTATATTCTAAAACACTAAATTTGCCACAGTGAAAAATACGAAAATATCGGAAAAGAGGATCGTAAGTAGGAGATTTTCCATTTTAATTTTTTTTTCTAGGCTTATAAGATGACGTACCAAAAAAAATGGTCGTACAACTTGCAGTATTTAATTAAATCATCTATGATATTTCTAGGCCATCAAATTCTAAAACCGAAAACACATGATTTTGCATTACTTCCCATTGCATCGCATTAATTAGGAATTACTGTATTCGTAATCCTAGTCACGCTCATTTTATTTTTTAGAATGGAGTAAGTAATTATTATTTTGGCGTCGGACGTAACTTTAAAATATCTTAAATTATTCGGACTCCATTTCTGTGAACAGGTTCATGTTGGGATGGTTTAGAATGGTTTTAGTTTTTCTGCGACTTTTTGAGGGGGCAGCAGCGACCCCCGCAAAGTGCACGCGGCGTGGCACCTGAAAAAGGCTTCAAAAGCTATGGAAATGTGGCCGATCCCATATTAATGCTGTCCCGCGATGTAATGTACTACCCTAGTACCTAGTACCTACCACATTAAGGGAGCACATTTTTCAAATTTGTACAAATTGAGTGTTATGTGATCCTATTCGCTCGCGGGACCGAGATCGTGGGATTCTACAAAGGTTTTTTCATAGTAATTAAATTCAAAAATGCATATACATAATATCTTTGCATTACTACCTGGTTTCATCCACGATATGAACCCTTGGGTACAATTTTCACACTTGTGTATATTTTTCACTAAAAACCCATAGATAAATTACCTTTATAGAAAAGAAAGTTTTCACGGACAAAAAATACATTCACACAATTTTTAATTTAATCTTCCGTATTTCCATAAATCCATATTTTAATTAAATATTAAAGAAGCGTAATATGTTGGGATTTAAATATTTTTACGAGAAATTACCAACAGATAAAGCTGTGTAAATTGCGTAATAATATTAATAATAATTAAATAATTTGTATAGCGCCATTTTTCGAAAAAAAAATCAACTCAAAGGCGTTAGGGCAATCACTTCTTGACATGATAGGTCGTCGAGTTTTTTAAAGTTTTTGTTGAGAGTTTTTGCTTTTTCCACACAAAAAAATTACTGCTTTATATTAAAACAGATTATTAATATAAAGATTCTATAATAATTATATGATATTTTCTACATATATTTTTGACATGAGTTAGTTATGGAATTAATTGATAAAGTTGTTCCCTACTTGGCCGTATTATATCAAGAAGTCAATTTCGTTTCGTGTTAATATATAAATAAAAGATTTTGAACACAATAACATATCTATAATTAATATTAAAAAAAATTAAGATACCTGTACTCGAAAAAAAAACTCATTATATTTCAATATGAAAACAATACAGAAAAAGTTAAACAACGTAGGAATGAAATATTTGAAATAAGTTTATGAATTGGCTAAATCAAATCTACGCGATGACATGCATGTACGACAATAATTATTACTGTACACTCCAATCTATGAAACTACGACGAACGGTAGCCGATAGTATGATTATATTCCTGTATAAAATCTTTCATGTAATAGACTGCCCTGAACTCCTACCTCAAATTATGCTTAACATACCATCAAAACGTACTCTCCACTACAAAATATTTTACAGATTAAACAACAAAACAAACGCTGCAGAAAATTCACCAATTTCCCGTGTTCTTCAAACATTTAATAATCTTTGTCCCAACCTAAATCTCGACATATTTTTTTACTCTCTACCGTCATTTAAGAATAATATTACTCGTAACATCAATGCGCAATCACAACTTTCCAGTACATGGCACTATTCAGACACATAAGTATACATACACGCTTACACAAATAAACACAAACACACACACACACACACACACAACACAGACACATGCGCTTATACACTTGTTTCATATAACTTTTTATTTTTCCGAAGCATCATTCCCTAGAATTGTATTAACCCCGCCCGGTAAAATGTATATAACCATTTACTAGATATGACATAGAGACATGACATTGGTACCGATCCTTGTAATAATTTTCTAAAACCTTGCAATTTGTTCACCACTCATTTTATACATGTTCCGCTTATTTCAAAAAAAAAATAAATTAAATAATAAAAAATGATACTTTCAGCTGCCGAGACTCATGAAAATGTGTTTTTTTTTAAAAACTAGTATTGAATTTCGTATAGAGTGTAATTTTAGTTGGGGGGTGTTTGTATTCGGGGGTGTAAATTAAATTAGATGCAAATAAAAAATGTTTTTGTTTTAAGCCACTTTATTTTTATACATATTTATGCATTCGACCGGTTTCGGTTGGACTCAACCTTCTTCAGGAATGTACACATATAAACTAAAATTAAAATACAGAGATATCATAAATATGTATAAAAATAAAGTGACTTAAAACAAAAACATTTTTTATTTAAATTATAATGTCAAGCCACAAAGTGATTGCTTCCTTCGATAAATTAGATCCTCTATATTTTTGGTATATTGGTGGGTAAACCTACGTCTTTATCGAAATAAATACCGTTTTTATATAGTGATAAAGTTAAATCCATCGGTGACCGGTTCTAAAACCTTATTAATCCTAGTAAAAAACTTTTAAAAAAATATACAAATACATAAACCACAATGAGGACCGTTTTTTTTAAAAAAACGCTATTTGCTCGTATGTAAAACAAGTCCTGCAATGAAAAATGTAAAGCGACGCTGAAATCTCAGATTTTGGAATCCCCCAAGGGACTGTCGTCGGACCAATTTTATTTATAATTTATTTCAATCAAATTTTTAAAATATCTGTTGGTAATATGTGTTATAATAACTCTATGACTACTTCTATAAGATTGTCTATGATATATAACCCCTGCCTGTCACTCACTTGTAAAACCATGGTCAAACTAGGCGCCCTCGTGGCTGCCGGCTGCTTTTTATAATCGCTCTTAGTTTATCTTGGAAATACTGGGAAGTTCTTAATTTTCCCGGTGTAAAAATAGCATGAAATAACAGCAATAATTTTTAGGTTACATTTATAAAAATTACTTGTGTGTAAAATTTTAGTGCTGCCGTCTCGAGCTTAAATCAAGTTTATAATAAAAACCCAAATATTTTAAGTTGAAATCTGTTTCGTTCTTCTGAATTAATGCATCGAGCATCTGTCACATCCGTCGAAGGTCCTCGTAACATCTACTAGTGAAGTGCCAAAAGTGATTTACAATGGCTATTCGGGCTACGGTGGTTGTAAAAAATATTGTATACAACCGGGAAGTGCCCGACCAGGGGCTACTCTGCGACCTGGTGTGGTCCGACCCCAACAAGAACACCGCCGGCTGGGGCGAGAACGAGCTTCACCTTCACCTTCGTCATTGAGATAGTGGTCACGAATTTCTCGGCGCCCAACTACTGCGGGGAATTCTATAATGCAGGTGCAATGATGTCAGTGGACGACACCCTGAAGTGTTCTTTCCAGATCCTGAAGCCGGCCGACAAGCGCCACCTGGCGTACGTGCAGACCAAGACCAAGCGTCCCGTCACGCCGCACAGGGGCGTCACCAAGACAAAGAAGGTTTTTAGGGGCCTATGGATCAGTCCCCCCGGCCACCATCTTCCCCCGCCGCTCCCCCCTTTTAAAAGTATTCTGTGTTATTTATCCTAAAAATATATGGATAATAATTGAATATCTTAGCCTAAATACATTCTTGAATATAATGGAAACAATCACTCTATCATTTGTATTAGCGTCTTGCAATACTTGTATATCGTAAGGAATAAATATAGTTAGCTTCTTTTTTTTCAATTTAACATGTATGAAAACTTAGACCAATATGATTTAATGGACTTTATATGGTCTATAAATAATGTGTAATGGTAGGCTGTCCAAAAAGAGAAAATATTTTATTTTTTTTACAGTAACTCTACACAGGAGATCAAGGAGGAAATAATTTCCCTCAAGGCCTATATCATCTTTGGGGATGCTGTGTGGAGGATAAATGTGAAAAAATAAAAATAAAAAATAAATTCGTAGAATAGATGTAAGAATAATATAAGAATAGGAAGTAATATTTGTACAGCGCCCTTGAGGTGATTTTTCACAAAAACGGCGCAATAAAAATCATCTCAATATTATTATTATAATGGTCAATAAATGTGCATTTAATTTCCAAGTGCGTTTCTATTTAACACAACAGTACAACATGGTGTCAGGTTTCTTTATAAAAGTTATTGTGAGTGAAGTAAAACAGTTAACAAGTCAACAATCACTAATTTGTCACGGGAAACAAATTGTCTCAAAATGTCAAGTCATATTCTGCAAATGTATATTGTTCCAAATATGTCGGGTGAGTGGAAGAGATTCAAACAATCTTTTATAATTTATATGATGACAAACAACTTTAACGAAGAAAAGGAAATTCAAAACGTAGCGGGGCTCCTACATACGATTGGCTCGAAAGGAATAGAAATCTTTATTTCGTTAGGACTCACAATTGAGAAAAGTATGCTTGGCGGGATCATATTACACCATGATAAACATTTCTTACCAACAAAAATGTACATTGGAAAGATGTAATTTTTTTACCGGAAAGCAAGAGGAAAACGAAATCGTAGAAGAATTTATTGTTAACAGTCTATTGTTGACAGTCAAAGCCTTCTTAAATATTTTAGTAAAATAACTTGTGTTTCAAATATATATTCTTATCATATAATAGTTTGAACATACTTAATTTAATTACTGCGCTACCGGTTTTGACACATCAGTATCATTTACTAGCGTTCTTAAAACTAACTTAAATCAAACAAACAAAATTATAGCAGCCTGTGAAGCACCTTTATTAACCATGTTTTCTATTTATTTTTACTCCTCCCACCACCCACCCTCTTCCAAATCACCACTCCCACTACCCTCACCAAATAATGAATAATTGTTTCTGTACTTGTTTAATTTATGTTAGTTGGTGAATGACACGGATGTGACGAAACCAGTAGCGTAGTAATTAAATTAAGTAACAAAAATAGGTAGTTATTAAAACTATAAAAAAAAAATAATAAACAAATAGACAAATTATAATGTTATTATTACGTCCCGCAACTACTTCAGTTTATTATTATTGTGACAGCTGTCGATCGGTCAATTATTTGTATGATTTTATTTACCCCTAGCCAATTTTTTAATTCTTTACATGATTTATTAATTTTTTCGTAATTACTGACGTTTTTCTTTCAAAGATCTTCCCTTCCATAATCAGTCGGGAAAAATACATTTGTCAGCATATTGGTCGGTTTCCGAAGAAAGAATTTATTGTTTCCTATTTAATAAACTCCGCACAGAAGGCCCTCAGTCATATGTTATACCGGTGTCGTCTTTAAAGATGCCGATAGGAGCGACTTCGGCTTCCATGTGCAGTTGATCATGTTCAAAACTTAAGAACCCGTATTATGTTCTCATGAATTTCTCCAAGGATCTGCAACTGAGTCAGTTAATTGTTTCTCGGAAGACCCCAGGTTTCGCATCGGCACAGTAGGGTAGTGACTAGTGACCATTCACCGAGGGGCATGTCTAAAAATTATATCACAGTCCCATTATGAGTTCTAAGTACCCGCTGAGGAAACAATAATATGTACCTTTATGATTTCGGGTAATTATTATTATTTTTTAAGGTAATACTTTAAAAATGTCAATGGAGTTCCACAAAATAAACTTAATTTTAAAAATATTTAATTTTTCTTATTTCAGATGATCAAGAAAGGCGCAACGTTAGATTTTTTGAAATTTGCAAGTATTTGAGCAAATTTGAAAGAGATCGGCTTTATAATCACGATCATCAGTGTTCAGCTATTTGAAGAATAAGTATTTCATCAAATTAGTAACAAATGCCGTTTTTCTGAACACTATCAAATATAATATTCACTTTTAATTTTAATAATTTATTGAAGCTTATAAACCTCATTCTAATATTCAATCATTGAAGAAGATAATATTAACAAATCTTAAGTAAAACACGAAACCGAAAAAAAACATAGAAAATAAAAAGGTATCAGTTGCATCTGGGAATCGAGCCCAGGATCTTTGTCTTACCGGGACAACCGCTCTCCCAACTGAACTAATGAGACCAGTTCACTTTCCGCCATCTTCATTGATATCATACCTCCACCATTAAATCCCTGTTATCCTTATGAAGGTTTTACCAGAATATAATTGCAATCTAAATAGTGTCTCGGATATAAATATCTGATCTTTATGTTAGGGTAGAACCTTTGTATTTATCATAAAGATAGCAGTCAATGATACGCGATTTAATGGTGGATAATATTGACAAGTCTGAGGTTGAAATTGAGGCATGATATCGAAGAAGATGGCGTGAAGTGAACTGGTCTCACTACCCTGGGTTCGTTTCCCAGATGCGACTGATACTTTTTTTATTTTCTGTGTTATTTTTCGGTTTCGTGTTTCATTCAAGATTTGTTAGTATTATTTTCTTCAATGATTAAAAAATAATATTGCTTACTTTAGTCCTGTCGCAAAAGTGTCAACTATATAATAAGAATGAATGTGCTAACATTGTTTTTAAATTTTTTTACTAAAGTAAATTAGTGTTATTATCTTACTAATCCCTTTCTTTCTTTCTTTCTTTTACGCCGTTGTGCGTGTATAATGCATAGATAGGGCCTTGAGGATACTGAACTGTGTGAATGTGAACAACAGAACGCATCATAGAAGAATGTCTCCTTCATTGGTTTCCTGGAGGCGCATCTGTGCTGATCCAAGACTCCCGATGCCGTCGACAGGATGAATAGCTTCGGCAGCCCACAACGATCTCCACCAACTCTCCTCCACCATATGAGGAAGAAGATCTTCTCCATTTACCTTGATATAGAAGTAGTATTATATATATATATAATAGTTTGGTCATTTTCAAAGGTTCATAGTTGAATGGATATAAGAAATATAGACATTTTTTTAAAATCTTTGTGTTTTAAAATAAGAATAATAATAATGTTTTATTGGCTTCTTTTTTTATAACAAATAATGATATCCTCACTGGGATTTTCCGTGCTGAGAATTTCATTTACAAAATATGAAATTATATTATATTAAATTAATGTGCTTGATGAAAAAAATTGTAAGGTGAGGTGTTTTAAGTGCAGTTGAGTGGTTTTGGTATTTGGTGTTAATATATTTTCTATTTCAGATTTTCTATGTAACGTATTAAGTGTTTTTTTAAATTATTTTTTATTATGGCTTTTGTGATTTTTGAAGGATAGTGGGATTTTGTTATAGAGTTTCGTAACATTGTATTAGAAATTTTTTATCCAAATGTTGTGTTTGTGGTTCCTTGTTGAATGTGTGTTTGACTCTGAGATCTAGTGTTTCTAATATGTGTGATTGTTGTTATTTTTTTAAATTTTTATTTATGAATGTAATGTAGTATGGTTTCGTCAGTACTAGATCTTATAGGGACTTTAAATATAATTTTTATGATGGCTTTTTGTGTTCTAATGAGTAAATTAGAATATTATTAAATTAGTTAAATATTACTTTGTAATAACCACTTTAATAATATATTCATGTTTCGAAAGCGATTCTTTCCTCATCAGGAATATATAGAATGCTAAAAAATAATATTGTCAACTATAGACAAATGATAAACATAAAGAAAAAATAATTAAAGCAGGGAATTAATTAATCAAAAATGTTAAGAAAAAATATCACAAAATATTGAATAATAAATTTATATAAGAATTTATAATTTTTTTTTATCCATATAATTACGAAAATAAGTTCAAGAGATAGCTATTTAAAAAAATGAAAATTCATCATATTTAATTCATTATCAACACTTTTTCTGATTTCTGAAATTTCAAATTTATCTAATTGTAAACAGGTTGTATTTGTAAGTAAATTTTTTAAAACTATATCATAAACTTATATAAAAATAATGATTTTTTTCCAAGACATGATTGGCAAATTCAGAATAATTGTTATTATTTAAATTCCTTAGGTGTTCATTAACTCTAATACTGAAATTTCTAGAAGTCTTTACTATGAAAAAAAAGTTGCAATCGTCACAAATTATTTTATATAACCCCGATTTATTTAAAATATTATTAATATTATCAATTGTCTATAATAGACATTATTATTTTTTTGTATTCTATATATTCCCGGTGAAGAAAGCATTGCTTTCGAAACATGTTGATATGTATGAAGTGGTGAATACAAAGTAATTTTTAATTTATTTATTAATAATGACGCCACAAAGCGAATACCAATCCGATAATAGCATATAACTTTGACATGCTACAATTCGTCAATAATATTGCATATGAAATACAATTCCTTGGTCTAGAGTAGATAAGATTTGTCAGTAAAACATTCAGGTAGGTACAAATTTACCAATTAATTTCCAAGAATTGAGATCTTAAAACCTCGAGCAATTATTTTTTTGATAATATTCAAACGAATCTTGGCTTCCTAGTGGTTCGATTGCTCCCTCCCATCTTGTATCTCGTATGTAAATACGTCCGACAATAATTCCGTTAAATCGCATCAACTGCCATCTATGTATGTAAATCAGAAATGAGCTCCGTGGCATTTGATACGTGTATTGAACGGGGCAGTACGATGTCAGCCAGCGCTAACAAGTTTTTTATATCGGCCATACGAGCCGACCGACCGACTTATTGCCTCGGAGTAGCTGGTGGCTGGTGGCTACCGAGCGCTGGGCCTGCGGGCAAATAATAAATTTAAGGGCCCATAAAAAATCAGACCCCTGAACAGGTAGTGTGGCGCTACCAACGTGATGCTGTTACCGGTTATTTCAATATTTTTTAATGTTGGTAAAATATCGATCTTTTAACTTGATAATTTTACTCTCTGACTTCGCTCAAGCTTTGGTATCATTTCATTTAAAATTTACTTATAGTTGTAAAAAAAAAAATTAGAAGAAGAATCCCATAGTTGCCGATTTTTCCTAGTAGCATTATCCTCTTACTGTTGTTCTAGATTATACTATCTACCGTTGTTCAATGTTAATTCGACTTATTATTTTCTTGCGTCCCGGTCGCGTAACAACTAAAATTCTTTCACCTTGCTTCAGTATCGTGTGACTCAATTAATTATAACATTTTAATCACTGACACTCATATAATATGACATCAAACTACGTGATCAATAATAATAATAATATTAACAGTGAGTATTAAATATTCCACAAATACCTACGATGAGTTTACTTAATGTATCTAATAATTTCCAAGAATTCATCATTTCACACAACTAATAGGGATCTCTAAGATTCCCAAATTATGATAAAAAACTTTTTGACTCGTTTACATTTACTACTTTATATAACAGTCAAACGTTTTACCTTTTCTTGCGTTATATTAAACACATTTTTATTGAAAAATTAACGAAAGCTGTCATATAAACAAATTGTGTCTTGTCTTTTTTCCAGCAAGGTATATGAAAGCTTCATAGTTCGTCAAACGGAGAAACCTGTGCAATATTCGAGATGCCGAAGCTCAATGTTCATGAGCTTTTTTCAATTTTAACGAATGCTAATTTAATGAAAAAGTTTTGCATGTAAATAAAAAATGCGGTATTTCATTGGAAAAATGGTAAGAAACAATATAAAAATAAAAATGGCAGCTCTTAAAAAAAAATTTTTTTTAAATTCTCAGAGAAACAAATACAAAATTATTATTTTCTGTATTTAAACAATATCTTCCCAAAAGTAATGTGCATAACTTTTAGCAATGAACAACATTATAAGGATATCCAATGAAAATATAATAGCTTTAAAAATATGTATTCATATAGATCAGCAAACACCGATTGTGAATATATAATTAATAAATAACTATTATTATGTACAATTATTATAAAGAATTTATAAATCGTTACACAAAAGTGAATAAAAAATCATCCCATCAAAACACCTTGTTATGTTAGTACCATTTCATTGGAATATCTGACGTCACATGCGCATTCTGTTTTTGGATTAACATGGAAATTTTTGTTTGTCACTTTTTTTGTATTTTAAATATGTATTTTTTTTTAATTTTGTCGATACATATTTAAACATAATTTGGGTGACTTTAAGCCATATAAGTGTTGTTTAAAATATAAAAAAAACTGTTCATGAGTATTCATGAGCAAATCAATTTTAAATAAGAGAAAAAAGAAATACGGATATTATGATAATATTAATGCTCAATGCTATTATTATTTTTTTAGTTGAGTTGAAGTTTATGAAAAGGTACATTATGTTATTACTTATGTTTAGTTATGGTTTGCTATTAATAGAATATAAAATAATACACGGTAAAACTCATCCCTATTTTGACATTTGAAATTCTAACCTCAAAACTGATAAAAACCCACCGGCCATAGATTCGGAGCGTTTTGGTGGGCTTTAAAAAATAAAAATTTTGAGAATTATTTTATCTATGAAAACTAACTTTAGAAGAAAAAACGAAACATACTGGTATTTATGTTTGAACGTCAAATATTTGGTGTCAGACCAACGCCATCGCTGGAAGAACCACGCTGGCATTAACAAACTTGCAACGATAGGTACAATCAATGCTGATGTTATTTATTGTTTTAATAAGCAACAAATTACACCGCATTACAAAACGTATTATCGAGCGATTATTGTGATTTCGTTGGTGGAATAATTACATGATTATGAAAATCGATCAGATCGTAATAACCTAGATTAAGCAGACCTATAAATCACCGGGCAGCCATTCATTATTTTTTTTCTCTTTGTAAATAACATAGTTTAATACAAAAATGTTGTCGGGTAACACACGGATCACGTGTGCACCTTCCTTTTTTATCGCATCCTTTATAAAATTATCGGAAACGATTATATTCATATTTAGTATTTTAACCCGAGGTAGCTACGGTTAAATTTCTAATTATATTAATAATAAATCAATAATTTACAAAAATCATCTCTAATGTACGTAAAAATAGAATTTCAATCCATTTTTTTCTTATTATCCTCCATGGCTTGTTTAGTTACGGTTTTCTCCTCCTTGTTATTCAATGCCCTTAGTATCCAGTGAAAAACATGGTATATAATGTCATATAATATTCTCTGGCTCTGTTGTTATTTGCACATACTTTATATTTGATTATTTTCACCCTTACCTTCGAAATTGTTATATTATAATATCTGAAATGTTCATCTAAGTGAGTCTACTACTCGTGAATATTTTCAATTGTGGTTTTAATTTGCATGCATATAATAAATATGTTATTTCCTAATTACATTAGGTTATTTTTTTTTAAAATTTAATGGAAATCAAATTTAATAATGTTATTATTAAGTTCTGCAAGTATTTTTAGTCGTTATTATTGTGACAGCTGTTTCGGCGTTTAAGGTCATTTTCAAACTGTCTTGAACTGTCCAGAACTTAATAATAACATTATTAAATGAGATTTAAATTAAATTAAAAAAAAAATTGAATGGAGTTCTCCGAATTAAACACAAAAACAATTAATATACATTAGGTTAGGTTATTTCGTGTAGATTTTCTTGCTCTTTTGATATTTTTACTCTACATTTGATTATTTATACCCCTAGTTTATTCTAAATTGTTATATAGTATTCTAAATTGTGCAATGAGTAAGTAAGTCTGCTGCTCGTGAATAGTTTATGTCATAGTTTTAATTTGCATTACTACAATAACAGATATGATAACTATGTAGTATATCTGTTATTTTACAATTATATTAGGTTAGGTTAGTTAGTATAAAGAGTACTTGAGGTGAACCTTCACAAAACTGCGCTATAGAAATTAACGCTTATTATTATTATAAAAATTTTAATATCCACATTACATTACATTAAAGCAAAATAATCTATTTACATAAAAATGAATGTAAGGTTTTTGTTTGTTTGTCCTCGATTTTCTCGAAAACTCCTAGACCGGTTTCGCTGAAAATAGCACAGTTTGTTCTTATTAAGTGCCGGGAAGGTTTAGACAGTAGTTTGAATGAAATCCAATAGAAAACACGAGTAGGTACCTACTTAAGAACTTTATGATTTAGATACATTTTGAAAAAATAAACATTTGGAATGAAATAAAATATTCAAATGAATGTTTCTTTATTTGGAGATAGTTACTTTCACTGTCAAATCAATTATTGTACCCGAACAAGGCCGAGTACATATCAGCTAGTTGTAAATAAAATTATAACCTTAAATCAAGTGACTTAAATATATTTATATTACGTACGTAAATCCTGTAAACAATGACTCTTTTTCGTAAAAAACAATAACGTTGCACAAGCATTACAAAACACAAATCAAATTATCTCACTCAATTTTACCTAAGAACTAATTTTTATATTTGGACTATCTGAAGTATCCGGTGTTGCTCGGAGTTATGAATGGTTTAGAGTAAAGCTTTTAGGTTGTGATGTGTTACCCCTACCTCTACCCCTACCTCTACCCCTACCTCGGACAACACGGATGATTTTGCCGAAAACCTCGCGTAAATCGGTTCAGTAGTTTTTTAGTCTAAAACTGATTCATTGGAGACTCGTCCAATAAATATAAATCATTGAACATAAAATGAACAAATTTCTAATGAAATATGAAACAGATAGAGATAAAAAAAAGGATCGGTCGCATCTAGAAATCGAACCCAGAAGTCCCAGTACAACAGTATAACCATTGAACTATTGAGATCATATCACTTTCTTTATATTTATCAATATCATTCCATACTTACTTTACAAATGAGGACTTACAGAAGAAATAATCCTTTAGGGGATCAACTGTCGGAGGTATCAACTATCGGAGGAATAAAAATAATAATGTAAGATAGACAAATTTCAAATATAAACAAATATATTAATCATAAGTTACATATCCCAAATCATTCATTGTTTTTGTTTTTAATTCGTAGAACTCCATTTAATTTATTTTTTTAATTTCGTGTTAATCAAATTTAATAATGTTATTATTAAGTTCTGCAAGAATGAAACGCCGAAACAGCTGTCACAATAATAAAAACCAAAAATACTTGCAGAACTTTATAATAAAATTATTAAATCTGATTTACATTAAATTAAAAAAATATATATATATCCCTAATCGTGAAAACTAAATTGATGAAATAAAACAGTATTTGGTGAAAATATTTATTAATGGGTTTATGAATAGCAGTCAAGTCGCTGCCTTTATAATTTAACAATATATTACATAACTTGTACTATAACACTGCCTTACATGAATACTTCCCTGGTACATGCTTTGGAATAACATGAAGCTTTCACATCCAATGTGGAATTTGATCGGCGTTTTCTCACGAGTAAAGTCACGACCGGAGGCACAAATGGTTAATAAGTATAACAAATGTATAATCGAGCTTTTCATCATAAGTGCCTATTTTTACTCCACTCGACAACTATATTTATATTTTTACTCACAACTTTCATAAAATGATAATAAAATAATCATATATTTTTTTTTTTTTTATTATTTTGTATTTTATTATTTTTTATTTTATTTTTGTACATACAGAAGACAATATGACCAAAACTTTCATGTAAGAATGTTTACATGGAAATAATAATTAACATGTACAATAAACAACAATAAACATTGTTTCGCAAAAATGATGATAAGAATGAAAAAGCACTGAAAGATAGAAAACATATTTTAAAGTAGGTGTATAAACTAACTCTCCATCGGGCATCGGTCACATCTGGCGGTCGGTCGTCACCACATGTACTAGTGAAGTGCCAAAAGTGAAAAGAAACGGCTATTCGGGCTACGGTGGTTGTAAAAAATATTGTATACAAACGGGAAGTGCCCGACCAGTGGCTGCTCTGCGACCTGCTGTGGCCCGACCCCAACAAGGACACCGCCAGCTGGGGCGAGAACGAGCTTCACTTTCACCATCGTCATTGAGATAGTGGCCAAGTTCCTCAACTAGCACGACTTTGACCTGATATGTCGGGTGCATCAGGTGGTAGAGGACGGGTATGAGTTCTTTGCCAAGAAGCAACTGGTCACCCACTACTCGGCGCCCATCTACTGTGGGGAATTCGATAATGCAGGAGCAATGATGTCAGTGGACGACACGCTGAAGTGCTCCTTCCAGATCCTGAAGCCGGCCGACAAGCGCCACCTGGCGTACGTGCAGACCAACACCAACCGTCCCGTCACGCCGCCCAGGCGCGCCACCAAGACAAAGAAGATTTTGAGGGCCCTATGGATCAATCCTCCCGGCCACCATCCTCCCCCGCCGCTCCCCCCTTTTAAGAGTATTCTATGTTATTTATCATAAAAATATGGATAATAATTCATTGCCTTAGCTTAAATACATTCTTGAATATAATGGAAACAATCACTCTATCATTTGTATTAGCGTCTTGCAATATATCGTAAGGAATAAATACAGTTAGCTTCTTTTTTTTTCAATTTAATATTAAATTTAGTTTCGATAATTTAACTGCATCTTTTTATATGGTCTATAAATAATGTGTTATTTTAATGTGTAATGATAGCCTGTCCAAAAAGAGAAAATAAATGTTAAAATATTAATGATTATTATTGTCACCTGTTCTGATGGTACACTGTTGTGATACATTATCAGTTTGATATTAATGGTAAAACTTTATGTCAAATTGATTCATTGTGTAATTAAAAACGTCTATTTCATTATTAGAATGGTGTATAGTATTGTAATTTCTTAATATTCGCGGTAAAGGAGAGAAATATCCAGTGTTTATGTGAAAGGCTTTAATATAAAAAAGGTCTTTTATCCCCCTTGTTGATTTAATTGTACCTGTATTAATGTTGATTTGCGATAAAAATGTTTGGTGTATCAATGGATGTATGTATAATTTTGTAGAAACGGAATACGTCAGAAAGTTTACGTCTGACCGAGAGAGATTATAGTTTATAGTGCGAAATTCGATCATTATACGTTCCAAATTGATCAGATAAACCTTCACGATATGCAATCACACGGGTTAATTTTCTTTGTATGGATTCGATTCTGTAATTATGAATCTCGTGATTAGGAAACCAAATAGTGGATGCGTATTCCAAAATACTTCGCACAATTGTTTATTTAAATAAACTTATGTGTGTCGTGAATTATTGCTTGTTGTTTGGGTACCATAATTGATTTGACAGCGAAAGTAATGCGACAACTATTACTATCTCTAAGCAAAGAAACAAATAAATATTCATTTGAAAATTTTATTTCATTCCAAACATTTATTTTTTCAAATTATATAAAAACAGTTCTAGAGTAGGTACCTACTTGTGTTTTCCATTTCGAAAATATTCTACCCAAAAACACTTTATTCTTTTGAATATGTAATCTGTGGCTAACCTGAGCGGTATGTCTATGGGCTAACCTCAATACAACATGGCGGGTTCAATGTTTATCAAACTAATTTTAAAATGTGATAGTAACAGTTTTACATACTGGATTTCATTTAAACTTCTTCCGGTACTAATAAGAACACATTGTGCTATTTTCAGCGAAACCGGTCATGCAATTTTAGAGAAAATCGAGGATACGCAGAAAACATTCATTTTTATATGTAGAGATTTAAAACAGGCAATATGCCCAATACTTACATAAACGTAAGTTTGTAATCTTGATAGCCGAAGATTACCGAAGATTACTTAACTAACCATTACGCCGTCTGATACAGCAAAAAAACTCGAATTCTGAGCTCTAGGATTATGAAATTTTCTCTGTTAAGTTTGTTTGTGAGAAGGAACTTACTTAACTAACCATTACGCCGTTTCCCCGCAGGGAGGACGGGCCTCCAAACAACTCAATCTTGGCATACACTTCTTGCTTCATTCACATTCATACATCATCTCATACATTTTCTTCTGTTATTCCGACTTCTGAGATGGCCTCACTCAAGTATTTGATTATTTGATCGTGCCATGTCTTTCTCGGACGTCCTCGGCTTCTTCTTCCATTCACATTCACGTCATATATTATCCTTACACTCCTTTCTTCGTTCATTCACTCTACATGCCCAAACCATCTAAGCTTCCCTTTCTTAATCTTGCTCATTACGCATACACCAGCCTTTTCCGATTCTTTACGAATCTCAACATTTTTCACACGATCATACATGGTTTTATCGCACATTCGTCTCAGAGATATCATTTCTACAGCATTCAGCCTACTTTCATCCTTCCTCCCCCAGTTCCATGCCTCACTGCTATACATCACATAAACTGTTAAATTAATTTCTATCATTAGTTATGGATCTTTGAAACAGCAATTCCGGCATTAAAAGCCGTTTTAAGACTTTGGCTTTGGGCGCCGAAACAGCTGTCAGAATAATAAAATAAAAAAAGTAAAAAAATTGACCGCAGTTCTTTATTATTCAACAATGACTCTCACCATTAAACTACCCCGAGTATGACGTCACCTAATAAGAGAAACACTTACACAATAACAATATTATTGGAGAAACAATTTGCTGTTTTTTTCGCGACTAGATTCATTGTGTTGCATGCAAATGGACGTAGGTATAATCTTGTGACTCATTCCTGTATCATTAGTGGTACAGAACCGGTACATGTAAGGAGTTGGACTGTGACAATATTTATTGTCTCCGGTTTATTACTTGCGCCAATGATTGCTGTAATGATATACCGATACTAAATATGGAGCAGGCACGCTGACAGATATGGCGGACCGTTTACTGGAATTTTTTTATTTCAAAAGAAATCATTTTCTTGCTATCGTTGAGTTTAAACATCTAGCAAAAGGTATTACACTTAATATTGCATACTGTAAAACTGTACGAAAATATTGAAAGAAAAATTAATATTAGAGGAAGGTACTCTCAGTATCGCCCTGGTGAACGACTGTAATTAATTTATTCTTAAATTTAAAAAAATAATAAAAACAAAAACATTAGCCACTCATCTCACTGGGACAGTCCTGTATTGATATGGGCGGCTTTACAATTTTAGTAAAACGATATATTATATATATGTACATTTTTTAAAAATAACACCAACGTTATTCAGACTATAAACAACTATAAAATCTACAGTAAATCTTTAAGTTGGGCTGTACATTTATAGATTACAACAATAATAATTTCACTGTAACCCAAATAACTGCCAAATAATTGACGGCCTCCGTGGTCGAGGGGTAAGGCTCTCGACTACGAATCCGAAGGTCGCGGGTTCAAATCCCGGCGTGCGCAAGTAATTTTTATTTAATTAATTTGTGTTGTTTTACAATTAATTCATTTAAAAATAATATTTGGCATATTTGCGCACGTTCCAGAGTGGAAGATACTCTCAGTATCGCCCTGGTGAAAGACCACCATTCAGAATTGAAACGTTGCTTGAAATGGCTTTTAGCCGTGTTTGGTGACCAGATCTGAATAGCCAGGTATTTCCCCTTTTCCCCACCTTCCTCTCCCCTTCTCCTTTCTCCCCAATACCTTCAGCCTCACAACATTCCCCAATTGGGAATGCCATAGTCTCACTGGCTCCAGATGGTTGGGAGCAGTTTGGGACTTTGTGCGGTATTCATATAAAAAAAAAAAAAATAACTATCATAAAGTATCTACTCCAATTAGCCACAATCATAGGGTGATCATATTTTTGTTAACGAGAAATAGTGAGTAAATAATAATAGGTAAATAATAATAAGTAACTACTAATCAGTAAATAGTAATAAGTAAATAATAATACATGAATAAAAATAAGTAAATATTAATAAGTAAATAATAATAAGTAAATAATAAAAATTACATAATAATTCAGAATCGAAATGTTGCTTAAAATGACTTTAGCCGTGTTTGGTGACCGGATTTGAATAGTTAGCCTCCCACATCCCTTAACCTCACAACATAACCCAATGGCGATGCTATAGTCCCACTGCCTCCCTGTGAATATTGTTAGTTAGCGAAATTCACATCAAAAATTGAAAATATTTGTAAGACAATTTTTTCACGTAATAGATTGCCCATTCACAAGTAGTCAATCTGAATAATTTGAGTATGATAGTAATGTATATTATTACTTGCCTAATTGTCTATACAACCAAATCTTTAAAATGTGCCATACTTCAATTTCTAAGACATACGTAATATGATTTGTTTTTACCTTCACATCGTAACTTTCAAATGGTCGTATATCGAAACGAAGTTTTTAGGTTGAATCCTTTTGCCTGAACGGGGACAAAATGATTACACGTATGTGTGTAATCACGCTTCAAATGCGACGCGTAATATTTGATCAAATTTTGTTATTTAAAATTATGAATAATGACCTGGACTCCCCGTATTTGTGCCCAATATAATGCACAATTTCACAATATCGACATTCTTCACAATACCCTTTCAAATATCGAACCGAAGTAATACGTACGAGTACAAATTGTTGCACGAGTATAAAATGCATCCAGATTATCTCCTGTCCCGATCTTCCTCTTCCTCTCCCCCCTCCTTACATTTTTTGTTTTTGTTTTTGTTATCTTGTTAGCTTCATAAATAAAACTTCTGTTTTTAACCACTGTTAGTACAAGAAATTTTGTTGGTCGAACTTCCTTTGTGTATATATATATTTGCATTAAAAGATGTTTGTTTGTTACAAATAAATAAATAAATAGTAATAATTCCATGGTTTTGTTCATACTTTGCAAGTAATGTTTTTACCAACGATTTCAAGAAGTTGTTATGTATGGAAAATAAATATTTTTGAATGTTTGTGATAAGAGTTGGGATAAGTCAAATATTATCAGGTAATAATATTCGTAACCCGGGAATCTTAATTATCTTTAGTTTAATCAGTATATTACACTACCAAGTCCGACACATCTCCAGAGGATATTGCACTATCAAGTGAACCAAACATTCGATATGTTGTGTTTGAGTTTAATTTATAGAACTCCATTTTAATTTAAAATATTGAAAATTTTATAATAACCGTTATTATTCTTTTTTTTTTCTTTAATAATAAGCAAACAATTTGTGGATTGACATGATGAATTAAAATAAATACACTTTCTATGAATCCACTTTAATTTTGTATATATGTCAACTAGTATAACAAATATTATATATATTTCAGTCCCGATTCAGCAGAATCTAAACTAATTGACATACGATTATACGAGTATACAAAATAAAAGTGGATTCATACAAAATGTATTTCTTTTAATTCATTTTTCAATTGAATAATAATAGTTCATAAGAGGAAATCACGTTGTGCCTTGATATCATATTAAATAAAATAATGAACCGTGGATTTTCTGTATCTTTCATCATCCGGTTTCGTTTAGATGAAGCTTCGTCGGGAAAAATATAATAACTAAATATAATTTTATTTACTTTAATTCAGTTTTTCATACATTCATTCACACAAACAAGTTACAAAGGTTATAATTTTTTTTATTTTTATAAATGTTTAATTTTGTTTTTTTATTTTTATATTCAATTATATATACATCTGAATACATCCACATAAACCTTCGTGTACTGTATATATATTTAAAAAAATACATAAGCAAGGCCAGTGCGTGGGTATACTTGGTATCAGTAAGTGGCAGTAAAAAGAAAGAAAAAAAGGAGTTTCATTTTACAAGGAATCAATTTTTTAAATATTTATTCCTGTTTATATACTTTCACTCACATACAAACTTTCTCATCTATATTTCATATCTGTATCTTTACAAGTTCATAAATTAAGCGAATTTACACTTCAAAATAACAACTATAATATACGATACATACTCGTATATGATACGATAACTCTGTATTAATCTTTAGTTACTATATTTGCCCTGACAAAGCTCGATGTAAGCGAAACCGGTTGGCGTAAAACTACAATAAATCCGTGGTTTATAACAAAGTGCATATTGTTAGTTATTTCATGTGCTGCAAAAACAGAAGAGGACGTATGAAAAAGGTAGATTGATGCAAGAAGTATGTTTCAAGATAGATTAGATTGACGTTCATTTCCGCCTACCCTTTCCGCCTACCCTTGTTTGGAAATGGCTTCATTATTGTTCAGTTACTTAGTTATAAGAGTAATAAGTGATATCAAAGTGTATTGCAAATTAAAATCTAAGCTTTTAATACTGCTAACAATTATCGGATAGATACGCTCGCTGATCGCAAGTTCTTCACTGCTCTGGCCGGTTTGATCAGTTTCATTTTCACGATTGATCTCGGGGCAAATAAAATGTGATCGTTAATGGTATGAATGCACGAATCGGTCTTAATTAATGACCGTCCGTATATTAGATATACTTATTGCTCTTAACCAAACAGGGCATATTGTATATGAGGCTTATTAACGATATTCTTATACCCGCTTGAACTGTTCAGGAACAGGCATAATACGAGTATTTATACTGTCGCCTGCGGTGAATTTCCATAATAAAAGTTATCAGTTAAATACTAAAACCAAAGCTTTCCCCATAGATATGGCCGCATTAACTGGAAACTGGACGCCTTACAAATAGATAGTCAACAATTAATATGTAAAAACTTTAAGTAAATAAATTTTAATAATGTTCTGCAAAAATGTTAGTTTCTTATTATCGTGATAGCTGTTTCAGCGTTCAAGGCCATTCACAGTCATAATCCGAAGTTATCATCTGATAACATCGGATAACAACAAAGTAACACTAATATTAATATTTTTCGCCAACAAGAAGCAGAAAAAATAACAAATTACATAATATAAATCATGACTATTCATTGTGTTTGTGTTTAATTCGTAGAACTCTATCATTTTTTTATAATTCATTCATCATGTAAATCAAATATAATAATGTTGTTATTAAGTTCTGCAAGTATTTTAGTTTTTTATTATTGTGACAGCTGTTTCGGCATTTATAAAGTGTGGTTAAACCACGTTGAGACGACTTATTTAAATTATTCTACTCGTATTTACACCTACCGTATTTTTTTAAATAATAACTCTGACAGGAGGTCTTGAGGGAAATAATTACCCTCAAGGCCTCTATCAACTTTGGGGATGCTGTGTGTGGGGTCTTTTAGAGGATAGGAGGGAGTGAACCTGGGTCATGAAGAAACCCATGTTGTAGGAGAGAGAAAACACAGTGGCCGGTATATCATTCCACAGCCGAGCTGTCAAACACGAGAACGAGTCATAGAAGCGACCCGTTCTCATGTGACAAATGTCAACCGTGTGCAAAAGTTTGGCGCGTTATGGTGCCCAAAATTATTTACTACCGGTAAAACCGATTTACTGAGAAACCAATTATGATAATGAATTCTCCATTATTTGAGGTACTTACATTTGGAATCTGTTTGAATTTAAATATTTTCAATATTTCTGTTCAATATTTCTATTTAATGTTTTTGTTTTATACTTCTGTCTAATATTTAAAATGTATCATAAATAGTTTCTCAGTAAATCAGTTTTAAATCGGTATTAAATCATTTTAGGAACAACAAAAACTAAAATTGGGTAGGGGTAAATAGAATCATATGAATAAGTAATCTCGACGTGGCCTAACGATCAAATAAAAATGGCCAATAAAGCAAAAACAGCTGTCACAATAACAAAAAAAAACTAAAATACTTGCAGAACTTAATAAACGCATTATTAAATTTGTTTTAAATTGAATTTAAAAAAAAATTAATAGAGTTCTACGAATTAACACAAAAACAATTAATAGTCATTACTTACATTATTTAATTTGTCATTTTTTCAGCTTCTTGTTGGCGACAAATATTAATATTACTATTGCTATATTGTCTTTGGTATCAGACGATAACTTCGGATTATGACTGTGCTTGGTATAGAACAATTTATCACACATTACAAAGCGCATTATGATTGTGGGAGAGGTGATTAAAGCGTGAATATATAAATTATGATTCTTGATTTATGCAGCCATGCACTGGACAGTCCAAAGGTTTTTAATAAAACTTTTAGAATTTAGCGTTGCGTGTCTTTTTTATTGTACCACACAAGAGTAAAGGTGTGCGGAGCTGGTAGTACTATGGAATCCCCAAATCTATGGCCTGTTGGTTTTGATCAGTTTTGTGGTTAAATTGTTAAAAGTCAAACCATGGATGACCTTCACCATTCATAATTTTATATTCTATTCATAGTAAATCATAAATACACATAAGTAATAAGATCATGTACGTTTTTAGAAACTTTAACTCGAAGAATAATAATAGTATTGAGTATTACCATTACCAAAATATCCATATTGACAATTGGTTTGCTCATGAATACTTGTTATGTAACAAGATTAGCTACAATTTAATAGAAGAATCTAGTCGTAAAAGGAAGTTCCTAAAACTTTCTCTAACACGCGCTAGGAGTGATCCTGGCGTTTGACCCAACGGCGCCACTTCGCTTGTAAGCGGCCTGTGACTTGATGCACGAGGGCCCGCGAGTACGAAAGCGGTACGCCATCTTAGTTAGACTCACTCAGATTCCGGCAGCCGAACAGATACAAAACCAAAAAAATAAATCTTTAAAATATTAAACAAAATCGAAAAATAAAAATGTCCATTCTACAAAAACAGAATGCGCTCGTGTCATCAGATGTTCCAAATGCAATGGTACCAACATAAAATGGTGTTTTGATGATTTTTTATTCACTTTTAAACAACGATTTATAAATTCTACGTTTATTTATATATAATGAAAATTATATATTAAGAATGCGAGTTTGCTGATCGATGTGAATATATATTTTTAATCATTATCTTTTTCACTGGAGTTCCCTGCCAGACCCTTCAGAATCTAGATGAAATTTTTTTTAATGAAAGATAAATATTCCCGGGTCACGAAGAACCTGGCAACCTTTGAAAAACTCCTACTACCATCATTATAATCGGAAAATGTTATTAGCGCAATGATCGATTAGTAGTAACCCACGATACCTAGGCGGGAACCTGGCGCATTTGTCCACTAAACTACTTACTGGTACTAGGATCCATGACAGTTCAACAAACATATGAATCGACATACTTTTAAAAGTGATATAAAGTCATTAAAAGTACGAAAAAAAAGTAACCCGAAAACCTAAATAATTGATGGATGTATTTTATTAATTAATGTTTATTAGGTTAGGTTAGATTAAGTTTCAGGCTAGTTTTTTTGTATTTTGACTTTATAGTAGTAATTTTATACTGTTATATTATATTATCTTTATACCTTAAATAAATGTGCTGATTCATACGTGTGTTGATTTACGCGGTCACCCTAGTACTAATAGCTACTAAACATGGTTATAATATGTAACCATGTATCATCTTAATATTGCATAGCGGTATCTTTGTATTGGAGTAGATATATCTTCCTTGAGGACGTCGTTTTATTATCCTAAAACTGGTATTTTGTATGTTGTATAGAGTAGGTACAATAGTGTGCACAACTCAACAAATGATCAAATAATTAATATATTAAAGTTGAGACAATAGATTCCAATTGTCAATAGGATGAATGTTGATCAAACCAGTTCATGTTAATAAAATCTATTAGATTAACCATAATCTGTTATTAATGCACGGGAAACTGTTGGTGCGTTTCGAGCTCCATTCATCAGCCTTTCGCGGAGCAGTTTATTCAAATGCGTTATTTGATATGGAGCCAATACCACATGTGTTAATTGGCGTGACTCACTCCCCCTGACGTGGAAATGATTTACTATTAGTAGTGGTTTCTCACTATTGTTTTACTGGAAATTTGTTATTTCAATTTTATTAAGTGGCTTAAGTACCTATATATGGTGGCATGCAGTGATTTTTTCCTGGCTTTGGTGATTTAGCAGGGGTTTCTGGGTTCATGGGGTGAGGTTTGTACAGATCTTAGTGGCGGATGCGTCTTCCCGCCAACTGCGTGGGGGGCCGGTTGAGGGATACTCTTTGAGCTCTCCAGCCGGGCTCTATCGACATATCATTGCTTTGCACCGCAGTGGTCGGGATGAATTCATGCGACCGCCACTCCTGGACACACTGACCCCCCCATATTCCTACCCACCTCTCATACCTTTTTCCTTTCCTGAATTTTCTCTCCTTCCTTTCCTTAAAAAATCCCCCACACAGCATCACCAAATGTGACATGGAGGGAAATTCTTTTTTTACATAGGAAAGACTTAATAAATTTTAATATCAGAGGTAAAGAACACTTAAGGTCTTTAAACAATAATAACTATTTTGAATTTGCCAACCATATTTTGGAAACAAATCATTCTTTTGATGTAAACAAACGTTTAATTTTTTTTAAATACGAATTCAACCAGTTTCCAATTAGAAAAAGTGTTAATAGTCAATTAAATATAATTACTAATCAAATATATTTTTTTAACACCTATCTCTTGAATTTATTTTCATATTAGTATTAATAATAAAAAAAAAACTTTTTTAATGTCTAATGTAAATTTGTTACTCAATGTTTAATAAAAAATGTTCCTACTATGCCCATTGCCCATGTATGTTCTAAGTGGTATTTATTTTTAATCGAGTAATATGGTCATTATACTAATGCTGCCGGATGATGGTCCTTCCTCGTATTATAATTTAGTTTAATTTGTATTAAGCAGGTCGCAAGGATAACTGTTTGATTAAGCTATGGACGGCGCACGCAATTGATTTAATTTATTTCCTGGTCTTGTTAATCAAACGGTACAAAACAAACAACATGGTGATCAATTGGATTCTACCTTTTACCTCTTATATGGGCTTAATTCGTGTTTCTTGAATGCCTTAAGATATCTTCTACTTCTTATACAAATGTATTTACTTCTAATCCAAAATTAGCTTCTACTTCTAAAACGAGAAATTTGTCTACTTCTTTCATGAGTGTGGCATCTAATTCCTTGTTTGGAATTTGCGTAAGTTTACTCCTTCTATGAGTGTACCCTCTGATGCTACGACTACACAATCGCCCAACGTTCCAACCCGAACTAGGTATCGTATAGTGACTATAAATCGGTCAACTACACGATCGGTCAACGCTCCAACTACGAACTCTAAACTAGTGATGCCATTTTAGCTAAAATTTATCTATCTACCGATATTCATGGTAAGTCTACAGAAGTTTATAATATTTTTAACCAAATTCCTTTCTCATTAGGTACTCATAATAGCGGAAAGAAATATAACAGATAGCTGTTGCGCCTGTTTCAGCTCCGTATTTTATTTTTACGCACAGCCTAACTCAGATTGTGGCGCAAAAAAAGTAACAATTAGCATATAATAGCAATTATACATCAGATTACATGCATTCCGCGATTGAGGTGATTTTTTATGAAAAACAGCGCTACATAAATTATCTAATTATTATTATTAGCATAATATGCGTAATGCATATTTGGGGGTAAGTTGTATATTTGATTCTTTTTTCGTCAAAATAAACATAGTTCAGTCATGTTATATTCTTCGCGCAGCACGCCCGTCGGGACCGCTTGCCGAACTTGTAATGAATGGCCAATGTGTGGAGACCGGTTTGTGCGAGTTTGGCCAAATATTTTGAAGGTTGGACTAACTAGTTCACCACCAGAGACATCTCGGGCGAACTCGCCGAACTCGAGCCAACGTTGGCCCAACGCGCGCGAACTCCTCTACACAATCGCCCAAACGTTCGAGTTGGGAGGATCGGCGATCGCGTAGTCGTGGCATAAGATTTAAAGTTCTACGTTTTATACGGCTATACGTATTTTCCACTTTTTACAAGAAGTTTGTTTTGATTCCTCATGGGTGTTTTTATAGATTTCATGTGAATTACCTCGAATATTTTTCATTCTTCTTTTGATCGTTTTTATTGTGTTTAATTCGTAGATATCCATTTTTTTTTCAAATTTAAGGAAAATAAATTTAATAATAAAATAAAAAATTATGTGATTCCATGGGAGAGTCCCAACTACTCCCAACCGTCTGGAGCGTGAGATTATGGCATTTCTAATTGGGGTATGTTGTGAGGCTGACTAGAAGAAAGAGATGGTTAAGAAGGAAGATGGGGAAGTACCTGACTATTCAGATCTGGTCACCAAGCACGGCTAAAGCCATTTCAAGCAACACTTAGATTTTGAATGGTGGTCTTTCACCAGGGCGATACTGACAGTATCTCTTACTCTGGAACGTGTCACAAATTAACAATAAGTTATGAAAGTAGGTACCTGTCTAAGTCATTAATTAAAAAATGTTAAAATAATAAAAAAAATAAACAAAATATTATAATGTATTAAACAATAAATTTATATCAGAAATTAATATAAAGAGATTTTTTAATATTTAATCATTGAAGAAGATAATATTAACATATCCCAAATGAAACACGAATCCCAAAAACCAACAGATAAATAAGAAGGTATCAGTCGCATCTGGGGCTCGAACCCAGGACCTCTGTCTATTCGGGACAACCGCTTTGCCGACTAAGCTGAGACCAGTTCAATTTTTGCCATCTACACCGATATCATACTTCAAGTTCGAGACTTGTTAATATTATCCTCCATTTTAAATCCCATATTATTGGCTGCTATACTTATTACGATTGCAACGTTCTTCCCGAACACAATTTCTATCGAAATAGAGTCTCAGATACATACCCGATTTTTATTTATATGCATTATTATATGCATCTATTGACTTATTTTAAAATTCTGGAAATAAATACTCTATTTTTATTATTTTTACTATTTTTAACTTATTGAAGTTTGTAAACCTCATTGTAATATTTAATCATTGAAGAAGATAATATTAACACATCCCAATGATTTCATTTAGGATGTGTTATCCTGGCGGTTTTTTTTATAAAATCACTTGTATTATATAAAAACCGGATAGAAAATGGTTCAACCTTTAGCGAGGAGTTCTGTATTCTTTCCTTTTGATGAAATCGCTTTGCTGATTGTCTTTCAGTGGTACTGAATGAAGAATTATTACAGTCTGCATTATAAATACATCGTCCGCCATCTTAGAATGGCGGTTTAATTATTCCCGGCGCAATCTCATTGGAATTAAATTAAACGAGATGCAAATTTGAGGTTGTTTATCTGATGAGGGAGATGCGATCTTAAGTGGAAGTTATAAAAATCGGTATAGAGTACTGACTTCTGGGGAATGTACCATACAAGCGGTGTGGGTACCTTCGGTGATTCAAATTGATGATATGAATTTCTTCACTTTGTGGCGTCATTATTAATTAATTAAGTAAAAATATACTTTTTTTACACCACTTTATAGATACACATGAACATCTACATGTTTCGACAGCAATGCTGTCATCATCAGAAATATATGATTACAAGTAGATTATACATATACGTATATTTATAAAGTGGTGTAAACAAAGTACAATTTTTAATTAATTAATTGATAATATGAAGTTTAAATATATTGTTAAATAATGAAATATAAAGTAAGTACCTATAATATGTTTATATATAAAATATATAAAATTTTATGCCCATTTCTGATGGATTGAATAGTACCTCCTTCCTTCCATACTCGTATATATCTGTGAATCTGGGAATATGTAATGATTAGGGCAATTTTATTATTGATTTCTCCATTATTTTATAATGTGGAATATTTTATTTCTCTAATCGTAGTAGCTTTATTATTTTATTTAATGTAAATATCAAACTAAAGTCCCAGCCGTTCTCCGCTGTTTGCAGACAGTGAAACTATGGCATCCCCAATCGGGGAATGTTGTGAGGCTAGAGATAGCGAGGAAGAGAAGAAGATGGGGAGAGGAAGGTGAATAAGTATAGTTTAATTAAAATTATTTCTTAAAAAAACATCTGCTTATTCAAGCCGCGAGTTATTCAATGAATTTAAGGTCTTAGCTTTAAAAAGAATATTCCAAAAAAATCATTACTTCAAATCCATAAAGAAAACCTAAAATTAAAGTCATTGAGCACCAGGCCCAGAACCACGGGACAAATAATAATCCCTAAACTTAATACAACAACAGCTCAACACCATTATACATATTCAGCAATAAAATGTTTTAACAAACTTTCAAAAGAAATACAAAATGAAAAAAGAAATTTTAAGGAAAAACTTAACATTTTACAAGGAACTAATTTTAGGTGTATATTATAATTTCACTTGGAACAAATGTGTATATATTTATATTCATACATTATTTACATATATTTTATTTCTAAAAATTTCCTTATAATATTTTTTTTGCAATTTGCGTATAGGCACCAGAATATCTTGTTCATGGTTGTCCTCTGGAAATTAATTAAATGTATAACAAACCATAGGGAGGTATTAATAAAAAAAAAGAAACGAACAGGATTATATAAATAAATAAATATATTTTTTAGTACTCAAATACATACTATTATTAACATGTAAACAATGTTGTTAATTATATATTATAAATATCAAAAAAAAAATTCTTGTTATTCAGAATTTTCATTATAATTTATTTACATAATTTATTTATTATTATAAAATATGTAAAACTCTCTAAAGGACATATATAATATAATCAATAAATAAATTAGTAAATTGTGAAATAACACAAATTATTCCATTAAATTTTACTTGCGCACGTCGAGATTTGAACCCGAGACATCCGGATTCGTTGCCAAGGATGGTAACCATTCAACCACAGAGGTCGTGTTGTACTATAAGTTTACCTCAATTGTGCATTATATCAAAGTGCATTGAATTTTTTTTAAATGTTATCAGTGTTGTCGTTTTTTTTATTGAATTGTACGTATGCATCATCGGTGTATGAGTTGAATACCTGTAAAATCTTCTGGTAGTTTTCAAATGTTTTCAGGGGAGCATAAAAACAGAACTGAAAATTATTTCCCAGTTCTTTATCACTTAGGAAACAATTGTTTCCTACGCGATTCCGTCAAGCTGTTATATTTAATTTTCTTATATTACGTCCATCTTTTTTTATCGTGAAAATTGATGACTTTGGAATAAAAACCTCAAATATCGCATGAAATATTTTATAGACCATTTAAACCAATGTAAATTTGCTGTTTTCAAAAAAAATTGGTGTGGACTATTGCTATTTCCGCAAAAGTATCATAGTTTTATCAGTCGTTTTGAATGACTTCAAAGAATTTAGAAATATTTAAAGGACTACTCTACGGACCCGTAGACAAAGAACCATAAAATTAAGTAAAATCTATATGGAAAAACACGAACATTTGAGGTTTTTATTCCAAGGTTGCAGGTATTCATTTTTTCTGTTTCCTATAAAAGTAAGATTTTCAACCCAGTTAAGTAACAATTATCCTTTTTGAATCACACAGATAATTTAATTTTTAATACGGGAGTGCTCTTTTAATAGTACATATTAATATTCATAGAAAATTATCGCAATCGCCTATTTTGCCAGAAGTGCATTTTCGTAATGCAAACAACAATTTATTTTAGTGATTGATATTTGTGTACTAAACTTTCATTAAATGGGCATGTATCTACTTTAACGCTCGTAATATCTCTTGGAAATTATGTTAATGTGTACAATAAAATACCATACGTAATGTTTTTTGTGAGTATAATCAATAATGAATTAGACATTGTTAACTTTTGTAAAAAATATTCTTTAATATTGTCATACCATAGGTACTAAATAATAATCAGATTGTTTTCACGACAATAATGATTATAACACGATTAACATAGTAGTAAAAGCGGGCTCGGGCAACCCGACGCATTGGAAGGTCCGGCGTCCCGCCAAGTAGGAAGGACAAGGACCTAAACCTTTTCCGAGATCAGTCCGACAATGGCCAGGGAATATTAAATCGCGGGTCAAACGCAATTATTGAATACATTACATTAATTATCGTCGGACTGGTAAAGTTTGACAATATGATGATGGAGCTAGCGGCTGGCGGCCGGCGGGCCCTGTAAGCGATGGCCAACTTGAAGAGAGAGATATAATTAAGGGTAAATATCACACCGGTCCCGACAGAAGTTTCGGGCTCCGCTTTCGGCCCGGCGCTGCAGGGGTCGGTCAGGGGCGGAGGGGTTAAAAAACATTTCCGACCAAACTGGCAGCTCGTTGGAGGCTATGGGATCACAACCCCTTTTAGGAAAATGTAATACGGAGACGGACTAGAGTGAGGCATTTCCATGACAATTCGATCCTTCTAAGCTCTATTTAAATATTTGTATTTCTGAGTGAACCTTCTGATAATTGTGATTTTAAAACTATCGTACAGATGCATGGTTAGCGAATACAACGATTGTAGATTCATGTGATTCTTACTCCAATAGGCCTCTAATTATATAAACAACGTTGCGTTAATTCAATTTGCTCTTCAAATATTTTTTTGGTTAATGATTTGGTGAACCAAATTTGGACCCTGGAAAGAAGTACGATAATAACAAATAAGCAGTTTAACATCGACCTATTATTACTATTCATAGAAAAGTGGCTTGTGCACGTGTAAAGAATGCCAGAAGTTCGAATTCCGCTGAGAATTCTGAGTGCTATTCCAGAGGGAAGACATCCTGTGGTCCGTTCCAGACACATGTGGGAGAAGTAACTCCAGAGTATGTGCGAGGAGAGGCTGGACCTACTATTGACGGATGCCGTAAACGTAGCACAGGACTGGGATGCCCGGAGGCGCCTTATGGATGCGATGGGTCCCTGACCCGAATATGACAAGGGGAAGAAGATGTATGTACGTATGTATTTTACAAATGGCGAGCTACCTTGCAAAAGTCTCGCTGCGCGAAGCATGTGGGACTATTGCATACCAATTGAAGAAGGGGGTGGTGGTGTAGTCAAAGAAGAAGGCAACAGTTAGAAATTACGCACCACCGGAAGTATTTTAAACCTACTAAAACATTAAAAAAATAAAATGCATTCCACGTCTTGAAAAGGATTTTACTATTTCTTTTTACTTCAAGTCTTAGGATTTTACCTCTTCAGAGAAATAACCTGTTTCCGGCCCGGACAAAGTCACACCGACACCCGCCGGCCCTTGGTCTCGAATATCCAGCCCCGGTCTTAATAAGCGGGTTTACCTAGCGCTCGTCCAACTCCTAGTGTATTCGGACTGGGCAAATCTAATTACCGGCCACCCTTCTCCACCAGGGAGGCTCCCGACCTGCCATTCCCATCACCTTCTAAACCTCCCCCACCCACACTTTACACCCCCACCCGTGCCACATTTACAATGAAGGCTAGGCGCCCATCCACTAATATAGTCTAATACTTCTGAGAGTCGATATTACACCGAGAAGTTTGTACATTTCATAAGGCTCGTTCAGACTTTCACCAGCGAGTGCATTACAGACGCGCTATGTGGCTGTGTTACTACACAGCCACATAGCGCGTGCCTCCCGTTGCCACAAGGACGCGTTTGCTTGCACGGTGTGGCACCGGCCAAGATGCGTGGTGTTTCTACTTCGGGCGAACACAAATAGCAGTTGGTGAAGGCATGTCTCTCAATCTGGACGCTTTTACGAGCATGCAGCTTTCGATAATTTAAATTAATATATTCATTGTTTTTGTGTTTAATTCATAGAACTCCATTTAATTTCTTTTTTTTAAATAATGTAAATAGAAATTAAATAATTTTAGGGTAACTCTCGTGTTAAATAGGACTACGCGCTGTTTCAAGTATACTTTTGCCAAAGTAATTGTTATTTAAGAAAGCAAAATATTAGTCCAAATTGTGTAAAAAAACACCCCGCATCATTTTTTTGGTGCGGCCACACCGACTGTTAAATCTCTGGTGATCTCTGGTGAGATACAAAGAACAACTGTCAAAATATGCCCCTGGTTTTAGTTTGTGTCGTACTAGAATCTATAAAATATTCTTATATGGCTGTATACCGGCTTTGTTCCTACAAAAATATTCATGTGAGCATTTAACGATAAATACGATATTTCAGGGAAAAATATAATTTGCTTTTCAGCAACTGTAATATCACATTGAATTTTAGGCATTGCAAATTTCGAGATTTTTCGACATACGATATCGCACCGAAAATTCAGAATCGTCCCAAATAAGCGAAATATATATATTTTTAAAGATTTTTTTAGGATACTATACATTTTGCGCTTCTTCCTTCTGTAGCCAAAAAAATGCTTTTGGCGACATATCTAATATTTTATTATTTATGCGTGGTCGAAATGTTTTCACTTTTCGCTGAATAGATATTATTGGATGAGGAATTGAACCTCACAATCTTTATCTTCTATAATGTTATTCATGAAATAAATCGTAAGAAACATTGAAGCGAGCAATTCCGCCAATAGAACTGTCAATTATCTCAAAATGGCTGAGTAACTATCGGTTTTTGGAAAGTAAGAGCTAAATTTAGAAGTGAAGTAAAAGAGGCAGTTAAATTGTTTGAAAAACGCATTTTGGGGAAATTTAACGTTAGCAAGCCTTCTACTCCTGCTTTTACTACAGCAATTATTAAAACCGACGGCCTCTAATATTTCTATTTTTGAAACTGTTAATACATGGTGGAATTCCATTATAGTATATTATAATAAAACAAATTTAAAACTGTTTTCCACTTTAATTTTTATTTGACCGTAACCGGGTTTCAGCTCGTTAGAGCCATCTTCAGACTGGTACAAATTATTCTAAATCTATCTAAATCTTCCCCTCCCCCATATGTTGTGTATAAAAACCATAGATTTAGAATAATTTGTACCAGTCTGAAGATGGCTCTAACGAGCTGAAACCCGGTTACGGTCAAATAAAAATTAAAGTGGAAAAAAGTTTTAAATTTGTTTTATTATAATATACTACGACGGCCTCTAGTTATTTTCATGCCACGACTTACTAACTGGATCGAGCTGCTTCCTCGAATTTGTCTCGTTCCGTACACCAAGCGGCAGAGCAGCAACTTCGTGTGAGGCATGTGGGTGAGGCTGCTCATAGTGCTCACATTCTAGTTCTGGACGTGCCTACATGTAATTAATTATAGCCTTTAATTTCTAAAAAATATTAAACTTATATTTTTTTACTTTGTGTAGTTTTAGAGTTTGAAGACAAAATACTATGGTATAAAACTATACAACAAAATCCCACTCTCCTTCAAAAATCACAACAACAATAATACATTTAAAAATCAAATAAAACACTGCATACGTTACATAGGGAGATCTGAAATAGAAAATACATTAACACCGAACACAGACCAACACCGAAACCACTCAACTGCACCTAAAATATATCATCTTACAATTGTTTTTTTTATAGCAATCACATAATTTTTTTATAATTTAATATCATACTTTGTAAATAAAATCCTCAGCATGGGAAATTCCAATGAAGATATAATTATTTGTTATTTTGTTATAAAAAAATAAGATAATAAAATATTATTTTTAATGTTATTAATATACAAGCAAATCATTTTAAAGAGCACACGTTTGAATGTATTTGTGAACACCGACAGTGGTTCAACGACCTAGTTTGGAACACCCGCCCCGCAGTCTCTTACACCGCAGTAGTTTTACGATATATTACACCACTACATAAGAAAGAATCTCTTTAAAATTGCCTGTACTTAGAAATCCCTAATAAAATCCATTATTGGGTTAGAACGGTTTTTTGTTTCCATTAGTATTTTTACCAGGATTTTTTTAAATTCGTATACCCGAGAGCAATTTTTAAAACCTTTCCTGATGAACATTCAACACCCATTTGAATTTTTTTTGCATAGTGGTGCTTGTTTTTATTTTTTTGTGCCATCGGACAGCAAAATGATATCTTCATTTTTTATTCCAAATGTTCAGGAATTTACGGAAAACCTACTAATACAACAAGCCAACAAAACGAAATTTCAAAAAGGATCGTACAATATGGCAATTAAAGTATATAACAACCTCCAATATACCATCAAATAAGCACACGATTCAATCTTATTTAAATCATTCCTTTTGAACAAATGTCACTACATCTTAAACGAATACTTCGAATATAATGTATTCAAAAGATTGGTATTTAGTTTGTGGCGTCATTATTAATAAGTTAATTTAAAATTATTTTGTACTCACCAGTTTATTAATTTCTTATATTCGATATAAATAAATAAAATAAATAAATGTTTATTCCGGTATGTGGGGAGGTTAGTGCAGTCCCACACATTCCATACAACAATATACATTTAATAGTTATAAAAAAATATACAAAATATATACATACATCACATCGTAAAAATAAATAAATAAAGAAAAATAATAATTTAACTAAATAAGAGTAAGATAACTCCTTAAGGGTGCTGCGGCATTTATATTCCTGATGAGGAAAGATATTGATATGTACGAGTATATATTAATAAAGTGTTGAATACAAAGTAATTTTTTAATCATTTATGAATACTTTTAACCTCAGATCATTAAATAAATTCTATGATCTGAAATTTGAACACATAGATTGAAAGCACTTTGATTAAACTTCGCCATATGTTGTATATAAATACGTATTTTTTTATTTTATTAATATAAACATATAATTTTATGGGCTAACTATGAGAAATATGTTGTACCTATAAGCAACCCTTTATATTTCTTTAAATACATTTTTATTCTGTCTACCAAGGCACTGCAGAATTACAGAAATGTTCCTAGAAGGACCAGTGCACTCTTTCAAGGCACTTTTCCGCTACCACATGGGAAGCCTACAGAGTACGCCAATCCAAGAATACCATAATTACTGCCATGGCTGCATGGATGGAGTCTCCCTTGATGGCCCTTTGGAGACGGGAGACCATCAAATATCCACCACAAACTTGTTATTTTTTTTTCTCTCCCCGTGAATGAACTTATTTCCATATTTTACTGAGTAATCTTTTCTAATTTTCTTCCTCTTATTTTACGTACTTTTTTTTGTATTATTATCACTTATGGAACGTATTGCATTGCACTACCCCTGCTTACCTTTTGGAATAAATAACTATTATTCTTATTATTATATTATTACGTGCTGTTACATACGAGTACATGTATAAAGAGATTCCTTCTCGTACTATGTTAATCAGACGCGACGATACGCCAGGTATTTGTTGATCCGTTTGGCTTTATTAATCTACCCACATTTGTTGATCTATTACCAAAGCAGGCATATATACGTTGATCCTATGGATCAATGCATATATGCCTGCCTATATGATCTCTATATGTATATGTATTACATATATTAAATTTATTTTTTAAATATTATTATTAAAAATGTATATAGTTCCCACCCTGAAAAGAAAAGAAAAGAAAATCATAAGTAAGTGCCAATTTATTACAGTTTATTATTATTATTTGTTTTCTAGATTAAATTAAAGAAAATGAGACTAGGTTAATCTTTGAAAGTATTAGAACACCCACACACATCCATTTGTTCAAGATATTCGTTTTGCCAACGAGGATCTCATTATTTATCAATCCAAGCAAATAACGTTTTGAATTTAACATGAACTTGTGCCAATTTTATTGCTGGCCACCATAAATACAAACTACCAGTTATTGGCTACGACCGGCTCCAAATGTCTATTCCTTCATTTATTCATTGGTATCGGCACGATCGATCAATCTTACTTGTCCTTTGCTCAAAGTGTATTTAAAACGTCATTAATCACTCTAAAGTATTAATGACCAGCAAACACTGATTATAATTTATGTCGGGATGATTTAAATTCAAGATGGCGAATGGCGGCATTGTGTAATGCGGTGGTCATCGTGAAGCCGAACCACCCCGTGGCTGTCAACCCTCCCTTGCATAATACGAAACTAAATTTACCACCCTCGATGCTCTAACCCCTTCTCAGCCAGGGAGCCCGGTCACTACTCACTACCGCCTTGAAGAATGATTTATACCTCGTTTAGCGGTACATTGGTTCCGTGCATTTTTTTGTAATCAGATGTTGAAGTACATAAATCTGGATGGATGCGCTAAAAAAACGTTTCTACATTCAGGAAAAAAGTTGTTACTTATTATGCATTGAAAAACAAATAACTTCATGTACAAACATCGGTTTTTTATATAAAATAAAGTATATCTTACTAAATTTCTGTTATTAAATTTATCGCTTTTAATTTAATATCAATTTTTTTTCCAAGTCAAATCATTTTGTGGCATCATTTTTAATCAAGCGATTGGTTTTGCTATCAGTGGTTCCCTCATCGTTATATTTATTTATTTATTAATTAATTATTAACGCTCTGATGAGCTTTTATGCATTTTAACATTTTACATGATTTTCTGTATAGAAAGAAAAAAAAGGATTTAAGTTAACAAAAAAAAGAACATGATACATAGTAGGTATATAAGTGAAACATATTTATCATATATATATATATGTATTTGTAATAATGTATAAGTGCATACATTTTTAATTTGCATATAACCCCCTTTTTATAAAACTAAAATAGTAATGGTTCAATCTACATGATGCATAATATACAAGTGCATAATATAATATAATATGAGTGCATGACATGAAAAAGCTACGTGTTTATATATTTTGGATGACGTAAAAATATACGTAATTGCATAATACGTATAATAGAGTGCATGATACACAGGAAGAAAAAGAGGAACAAGTTTTTGGATTGTAGATTATTAAAAAAATAATTTAAAAAAAATAGTATACCATAGCTCCAGCGCGATGTTCTGATAATCAAATTTTGCACTATAATACAAAATATACTGAAAAATAATCACACGAACAAAGACAAAAATTTACATTAAGTGATGAGAGAAGGTAAAAATAATTATGTAAAATATAAGAACTTATTTAAATAGAATAATTATTATATACTCGTTAGGGTGGTCCAAAATTTTTTTTTTATTATTTTTTATCTGACCGCTCCGTGAATTTGTTACATGTATTCATAGTAATAACATAGTAAAATTTCAGCGAGATGGCTCAAGTAAAAAGGGGTGCTCAATCGAGTGTTGTTTTTGAAATTTTTGTGTAAAATGCTTAATTTGTACTTTTTAATATATTATAATAAAACTAATATAAAACTTTTTTCCACTTAATTTTATTTGACTGTAACCAGGTTCAGCCTGTCAAGACCATCTTCAGGCTTATATACACACATATGGGGGAGGGTAAGATGGGTGGTCTACAAGGATTTTATTCGAATATGTGGGTTTTCTTACAATTGTTACTAAGTGGTCTTTGGCTGTCTAATTTCTAATTATTTTGGTTTTTTCCAGTAGGCATAATTACCTCGGGCTTGTAGCTTTACTTCAATATTGTTTGGGAAAAACCTTACAAGTATCATGCATTATCCGAATACAACTCCAATATAAAAGAAAAATTTGATATTGACTCTCCATTAGTAATTCATTGGGACGGCAAACTGATGACCAATATAACTGGCAATAAGAAAGTAGAACGCCTTCCGATTCTTGTCTCTGGTAATGGTTGTGAAAAACTATTAGGAGTACCTAAACTTACTGCAGGAACGGGGGAACAAATATCTGATGCTGTTTTTGACACAATGCAACAGTGGAATGTCACAAATAAAGTCCGGGCTATGAGTTTTGACACTACTGCTTCTAAGACAGGATGTGATCTTTTGTGGCTTGCTTGTCGTCATCACATATTTGAAATAATGCTTTCAAAAATATTTACTCTTTGTTTTGGGCCATCAAGCTCTCCTCAAATCCCACTTTTCAAAAGATTCAGCGATATTTGGGAAACATTACCGAAGGAGGACTATGATTGTCTTGACCTCGATAAGAACGCAGAACAGTTCGCTAAAAATACTCTTGAGAGTCTTACAACCGCTCTATCTAGAGATAATCAAGTTCGTGATGATTACGAAGAGCTAATAAAGCTCACCATGATTGTTTTGAACAAACCTCCTACGAAGATACATTGGCGCGCTCCAGGTCCGATTCATCATGCTCGTTGGATGGCGAAATTGCTGTATGCTTTGAAGATTTTTCTCTTTAGAAATAATTTACAAGCATTTAAACTAACCAAGAGAGAAGAAAAACAAATTGTTCGATTTGTTAGTTTTGGTGTGCTCATCTACACCAAAGTTTGGATCGAAGCGCCTTTGGCAGCAGATGCGCCAGTAAATGACTTACTACTTTGGAAGAGCTTAAAATTGTACGAATTCATTGATTCCGAAATCAGTATAGCAGCTAGGGATGTCTTAGAGCGTCACTTATGGTATTTGTCAGATGAACTACTTGCATTTGCCTTGTTTTCTGACAAGCTGTCTGATGCTGAGAAACAGGCCATTGTTCAAAAAATAAATTCTGATGTCGGTAATCGTTCAGTACGAGGTGACTCTGCTAAGCTTTCCTCAGAGGTCACATTAGATGCTTTTGCAACACAAAGAACGTTGAAAACACTCTTAGTTCTTGAAATCAAGGACTCTTTCTTGCAATTACCTCCTGAGACTTGGAATGACAATGTTGATTACCTTCAAGGCAAAAGCTGCGTCACAAATTTGCGTGTTGTTAATGATACAGCGGAGAGAGGAGTTAAACTGTTTGAAGATTACAACACGTTACTCACTAAGACTGAGGAAGAAAAGCAATTTTTACTTCACATCGTTGAACAAAACAGAAAAATCGTTTCCACTGAAACATCCAAAAAGGAGTTTACAAACATAGTTTTGAAAGATTGCGACTAATATTATATTAAGTATTACTTTGTTACAAAATTTTATTCATATTTAAATAATTTGTATACTTATTTGATTAAAATACTTGTAATATTAATAAACCTTAAATTACGTGTTTTATTTAAAATCCTGAAATTTTGTCAAAAACTTATAATTCGATGAGCACCCCCTTGTATATAAGATAAGGGGCTGAAATTTTTAACACATCATAGGAATGGTAGGTGTAACAAATCAAGGGTACGGCTACACCTATATTTGATTTTTTTTTTTTTACTATATAGGCCTGGACCACCTTAATACTCGTAAATATTAGAAAATAGAAATATAATCATGGAACATCCAAGGCGTTAACATAAAATATATATTTTTTCTAAATATAGGTATTAATTTGAAAATAAATTTAACAGAGGGCTATAAATAAATATTTGGTTACCAATAGGAAATGTTAGATTCCTATTGGTTGTATTATGCAAATGATATTCTTGATCGTAAGCTCTGTGATTAATTAGCGAAAATTATTAAATTAAATAAACTCTCCGAAGATATTAATAATATTACAATTATTGGTCACATAACTTGCTATCGTATTATATTTAATGCCGTGATTATGACGTTATAATTATTTGAGTCACACGATACTTTAAGCGTGGAGAAAATGGTTAAGATGATACACGACCGGGATACGCGAAAGGACTGAATTTCTCAAGGTAATTCGAGGTTTATATAATCTCGTTGATTTTCGAATGTTTTTTGAGTTCTTGTGTTTTCTGAAAATAGAATCTTTATAAATCAGCAGTTTTTAGGGGGTTGATAGGTAGGTACCAACAGGTAGCTACCTGATTTATTTTTTTTATTAAATAGTTGTTTATACAAAATAAATCTTACTCATTTAATTATTATTTATTTGTTCACTTCATATTAAAATGTTGTTAATTTATTCACTTCTGAATTTTTTTTTATTATTAAATTAAAGCCCTTTGTTTTTTATATTTATTTTACTAATCATGTTCACAAGGGTAGATACAATGTGCTTTAGTTCTTACACGGATAATGTATTTACCATTTCCTTAATAATAACCAATACCTGCCCTGGTATTGCAGAGGTGTGCTGCAGAAATCGCTCCAGTTTTAACAAAGCTCTTTAAAATGTCCCTGAAATGTGGCTCTGTGCCCTCTGGTTGGAAAAAAGCGGTCATTCATCCTATACCTAAGAAAGGTGACTGCTCCAACCCGGCCAACTACCGCCCCATAGCGATCACATCAGTTCTGTCCAAGGTGATGGAACGCGTGATCAACGACAAACTGCTTACATACCTCGAGAAGAACAAAATCATTAACGACCGCCAGTATGGATTCCGGCGGAACCGCTCGTGCGGTGATCTTCTCGCGTATGTGACGCATGTTTGAGGGCAGTGTCTGGAACGTTATGGTGAGATTCAAACGGTCTCAGTGGACATTTCTAAGGCCTTTTGACCGGGTTTGGCACCGAGGACTTGTCAACAAACTGCCTTCTTACGGACTTCCTGTTTCCTTGTGTACGTGGATTGCCGACTTTTTGAGGGAGAGATCGATTCAGACGGTTGCTGATGGTTTCATCTCTTCCTCGCATTCAATAAATGCTGGCGTCCCACAGGGATCGGTTCTGTCTCCGACATTGTTTTTGTTGCACATCAATGACCTCTTGACATGTGCACCAATCCATTGTTACGCGGATGACAGTACAGTCCATGATTGCTTTTGTTTGACAAGCCCCCAAAGGGCACACAAACTCCAACGGCTCGGAGGGCTTTGAAACAGAGAATGGACGGTTACCTTGAGAGGGTCTCCTCTTGGGGTAAGAATAACCTCGTCGAATTTAATGTTTCAAAGACCCACCGCGTTCAGATTACGTCTAAAAGGGATCGTCGACAATCTAGTCTCCCTTTAATGGAAGCAATCTTCCCAACAAGCCCTCCATTGATATGCTTGGTAACCTTATGATCAGCTCAGGTAAGGGTTCCATCGAAACCCGGCAGTTAGCCTTCAGAAGTTGGCGTATTGCAGAGCCCGCAGATGTTTTTAATAGTACACAACTGCTGACCCTGTACAAATCGCAAGTGCGCCCCATTGTGGTAGAATTTGGCAGCCACCTCTTAATGGGGAGTCCCAAAATATCTGAAAAAACCTTGACTCTGTGCAGAAACGGGCGGTCCGTTTGATAGATTCGCTTATCTTAACAAACGGGTTGCAATATTTGGAGCACAGACGTCAGGTGGGAATGCTGTCTTTGTTCTACCGGTATTTTAATGGAAGATGCTCCCAGGAACTAGCGTCATTGATCCCTTCGGCACCGGTGCATAGTCGGGAACACGCCAAACGCGCGCCCAACATTTGCACACGGTTGACATTTGTCACATGAGAACGGGTCGCTTCTACGACTCGTTCTTGTGTTCACCAGCTCGGCTGTGGAATGATCTGCCGGCCTCTGTGTTTCCTCCATCCTATAACATGGGTCTCTTCAAGACCCAAGTTCACTCCTTCCTATCCTCTAAAAGATCCTCCACATAGCATCCCCAAAGATGATATAGGCCTTGAGGGAAATTGTTTCCTCCTTGGTCTCCTGTGTGGAGTTACTGTAAAAAAAAAAAAAATTCAAATCAGTCATTTGTATAAATCTAAATATTATATCTTAAAGATACGTTCCACGCAATGTTACTTTATCAGCGGGAGTCTTTTAAATTAAATCATCAAAGATAATATTAACATTTCTCAAATGAAATATGAAACGGAAAAAGATAGAGAAAATAAAAATGTAACGGTCTCGTCCGGGAAGTGCAACCTCTGTATTACCGGGACAGCACTCTACCACTGAGTTTATGAGACCTAATTTTCACCGAAATTACAGATTTTCCCCGAAGGCTCGATTTTTTAAGATCGTCTATTTCTAAATCCACACTCTCCACAAATCTACCTATTCTTGTGTTATTGCCAAATACAGATCAGTCAATCGAGGAAATACTGTATTTAAATAAGTTAGGTGGCCTCTTTAACTTCCTTGGGTGTCCTGAACTGAATTAATATTTTAAACAGATACTAATAGTAATAATAATTGGATGATTTGGATAGCGCCGTTTTTGTGAAAAATCACCCCAAGGGCGTGGTATATGCGAAAACAATGCATTTTCGGTTTATAAAGTAAATTTCATAAAAAAAAACTGCTTTTTAATTTTTTCGTAATTTTAAATCTTCTCCTGAAAGTTGTGCATGAAAACCGCGTCTATAATATTAATAATAGTCCTGTTTGAGCTCATACGAAGGTGGCAACTCTTTTGACATCAAATTCATAGAATTGAATTTATTAACCTTGGCGAACAAATTTATTGAACAAGTTATGGATATGCCATAGGTAAACTGATGAAGGGGACATTCTTCACGGTGTGTTCTGTTGTTTGAATATGTCCACATTCACAATGTTTGGAATCGTTAAGTCCCCATTTATGCATCATTTGGGCACAACGGCTGCGACTGCACCGGATGCGGTTTAATGATGTCCACATCTTTCGAGGGAGAGAGAACTCTGGCAATTCAATAGTAGCGTCTACAACAACCGTCTACAACAACGTGCTCGTTTTTCACGTCCGAGGTCTACCACTGAGTTCACCACGACTCTTCAGGGGAGTATCGTGATAGAAGCAGTCTTTCACCTTCAGTCCAAAAAGGTTTCCTGGACTGGACCCTCAGGGAATACAAAAAAGCGGCTGGTCGGGAGGTTTGCAAGGTCATCTTGAAGTGTTGATGTCTCTCCTCATACAGTAGGCGGTGCGATATTCGAGAGGACAGGAGGTCATTGTAGCGGAGTGGATTGAAGTGTTCGACTGACCGTGCGCATAGTAGTATTTAGTTGCACGCCGTTCTTCTGTGTGTGTGCACTTCTAGCCCGCACTGGAGCGCAATATTCTGTTACCGAGTAGATCAAGGCAATCGTAGATGTTCGTAGGGTGTTTGCGTCTGAACCCCAGCTAGTTCCAGCTAGTTTTCTTATGATATTTATGCGAGTTTTGGTCTTCTTGCGAACATTTTATAATAATTTTATTAAAAATGAATATACCAATTGATATAATTTATACGTAACTAGATCCAAATGGTTCTAAACGCTATTGTAAAACAATTGTCCATAGTATTTACAGACAGAGACAAAATAGTATTTGTTTTTTTTCAGCACCTGTTATATATCGACACAATTTATTTAATCCAGTTCAACCTAAGCCAAAGTCAATTAATTTATCTTTGGCACGCTAATATTAAGCGAGTGCATTTGGAGCAATTTTCACAATATCATAGAACTCTACGCAAGTTTTTGTATTTCTGGAAAAAATAACAAAATTTTAAATTCGTCTAACTTGAAAAATAAGTCAAGACGCCATACCTGGTTTTTTCATTATATTTTAATTCACATCTTGGGTGAAGGCTTGGTTATAAAATCAGTGTTTGACATTCATACTTCTTGTACTGTACAATTTTCTTGTTTAAGTTTCTTCTGGTGTTAGTGAATTTAAATAAATATAAAAATTTACACAAAGTGGTTAAAGAAGTAGTAAACTTTCTAACGTTTAACAATAACCAACTCCGTTAATTTTTACTCATGCGTAAAGTGAACCTTGGTGCTTATTTTGATAACGTTTACAGCTTTCTAGCAAGCCGGGGGTTGCCGAGGGTTTGGTCCGGTAAAATCAGCAAGCGCCATCTCTAAACCATCCCCACGATACCTCCGCCTCATCCCCTCACCACCCACCTACCGTCCCCCACCCTTGGCCCTTATCATTCATCCCCTAACCCCACCTCTACTCATTTGCGATAGTTCTACGACGTAATGCGAAATACAAGTAGGGGTTGTTTTCAGTTTATATACGGTGTTCCACAAATGTTCTGGGTATTTGAAAATAATTAAATGTTTTCAAAGATCAATTTACATATAAGTAAATAGTAAATATATATTATTGAAAATAATACCAATAATTTGCAATGAAAATATGAAACTGACGAATATACAGAAAAAAAAAGATATTGTATTCATTAAACAATATTCCAATGAAGTGTAAATCTTCAATAAGTTAATCTTTATTTTAATAAGTAAATATTTACACGATTTACACTCGTTAACTTTTTTGTTGGCAGTGGCGGCTGATGATTTATTCAGTTAAAATAAAAATAAAAATGAGGTTTTCGTTTATTTGTAGTCACAATAATATTATACAAAAAGACTGGTTTTTCACGAATATTTTTTTGTTGGAATCAGTAATTAATTTAACATCTTAAATAATCTCAAACAAATTACAATTCGATCAACTATTATTTTTCCATTCATTGTAGGCTTTAAACACTACAAAGAGCGATTTGCCTGATGAATAGGGAAATAAATATGATACCAAAATATATATTTCATGACATATTTTTCACTGTATTTTTTATTTATTAATATTTTTTTGATACGAACGTTAATATAAACATTCAATTATATGTAAATATTTTTTTAAATATTTTTTATATACTTGTATATTCTATATATAGTAAAAAATCCCACACAGGCATGACCAGTGCGTGGGGACACTTGCTTAGTGGCAGTAAAAAAAAACTTTTTTTATCTAATTAATAATTTTTTTTTTATATTTGTTTTTTTTTTCTTATATGAATACCGCAGAAGAGTCCCAACTGCTCCCAACCGTCTGGAGGCAGTGAGACTATAGCATCCCCAATTGGGAAATGTTGTGAGGCTGAAGGTTTATGGAGGGGAAAGAGAAAGGAAAGAGGAAGGTGGGGAAATACCTGGCTATTCAGATCTGGTCACCAAACACGGCTAAAAGCCATTTCAAGCAACGATGTATTTACTCATATACATCAATATATTCCTTATACAAGTTTACAAATACAGAGAGTTTTAACCTACAAATAATAACTGTATAATAATAATAAGATTGTAAAAGAAAACCATATGAAATGAAATATAAGAATTGAGCTTGTTTATTTCAATAATGTTATTATTTTATTTTTAAAGTTTCTAAAAAGGTATATTATGTTATTACTTATGTTTAGTTATGGTTTACTATGAATAGAATATAAAATTATGTACGGTAATGCTCGTCCTTGTTTTAACATTTGATATTCTAACCTCAAAACCGACCGGCTATAGATTTGGAGCGTTTTGGAACATTTGAAAATTTGGATCTTTGAAAATTATTTTAACTACAAAAAACTAACTTTAGAAAAAAAAATTCTGGTATTTAAGTTTGAACGTCATTATTGATAAAAAAAAATAACTTGGAATGAGGTTCCTTACTGAATATGCAAATTTCAGGCCTGAACTTTTGTGTATATTATTTGACTGTTGTTTGTATACGTATATATTTTGTTTTTATATCTTCATGTACATATTTTCTTTGAAAACTCTGTAAAACCACGCATTATGAACCAATAATTAACAGTCCATAATGAGTTTGATTAATAACTCGCATAACAATCATATATTTTTGGAGTAATATATTATATTCATGTTAATCTATACTTACAAACAACGCAAGTTTAAAAAAAATATAAATACACACATATTTATATACTTATTTTTTATTTTTTTATTAGCCTAAAAAATTATATTTTAAAAATAGAAAACACAAGTAGGTACCTAAGAACTTTATTATTTAGATGTATTTTGAAAAAGAAAATGTTTGAAATGAAATAAAATTTTCCTTTCAATGAATTTCTTTCTTTCTTTGTTTAGAGATAGTAATAGTCGTCACAGGGCATTACTTAGAATTCACAAGTTCATAAATTTATTTCACATCAACTATTTTTAAATAAATTTGTAGTTTAAAATAAAGTGTTTGTTTTATTTAATTAAGATTTAAATGATGAAAAACATTCTCCAAAAAACCTTTATAAAAAAATCGAAGTTATATTGTATTTATACTTTCTACAACTTATAATGATTTATTTATAAAATTACAAAAATGGCGAAGCAAACTGGTCTTCCGTTTCCACCTGCAGGCCATAAGCATTATATACGGCAGGGAAGTTGTACCTTACAGTTAATATAATATCTGTTGTTTCCGAACATATCGATTAACTAGTTTACAAATTTATATTTGGGCTGGAAGTTTCAAATGTCTAACTTCTTGGGACGATGTATCCATTACACAATATATTGGCGTATCAGTATCGTGTGGGGATTTTTTCAACCTCGTACTTACTACTATAATAATACGATTTATTTACGAAATCGTAAACCATTGCGTATTATGTTCATATGTAAACGATTCAAAAAAAATTGTTGAAAGCAATATCTCAACCGTAAATCAGATGGTTATCTGATTGTGTGAAGGAGTAAAAATTCTCGAACTGCTAGTTCTGCAGCTGTGTCAGACGTGTGATGCACATACGAACTGTAATGGGCAGCTGATCAGGCTGGAGGGGAGGGAGACACAACCTATCGTTACCTTTAAAATTTATCCGATAAACAAGGTTCAACACATATACGCCTGAGGGATCTCATTTCTACAGTATCCATAGAAAATAAAGCAATACGTCAAATTGTTAATGTTATATTTTTTTATTATTCAGTAAGAAAAAAAAATGAACTTCTGGAAAACAGGGTAGTAATTCAATTACTAATAGAACATAAAATAATTGAACCAGTCACGTATCCAATAAACCCTTTCAATTTATCCAAACGTTAAGGATTTATATTCTATTTTTACATGACTTTACAAATGTAGAAACCAGTGGTGTTACGACGATCAGGAAATGGGTAAGCCTGTCAACCGGAACACGCCTCTTTCAATGAATTCTGATCCAAGTAATGGTTCTAATGGATAATGAGCATGATTTATAATGTTTTTTCGTGCTAATTTCAATAGACATCTTAAACAACCTTTTTACTGGTTGTACGTAAAAGATCTGTGCGCCAAAGAGCAAAAACCATTTAACCAATAGTCGCCCAACCAAAAAACATCTTATTTGTTAAAATTATTCTTAATACTTCCAGAACATATATTATTAAAAACGCATCGTAAACTGCAAATATCTAGGATAAAAAATAGATTTTAAAACCTTAAAATAATACGATCAATACTACATAAATTACATTAAAAACCCAAGGTTTTACTTTGGATAGAATAAACCAATTAGATATTTATGTAAAAAATAATCATAACAACTCTTTATTTATTTTTATCAATGAATAATGTGGGCACATATATTTGTTTTTACAATAAAAACATTTACAAGTAAATGAGAGAGGAATGTACATAAATGCAGAAATTTGTTAATACGAGTATTTAAATAATATATGATACATGTATAATCATTAGTTATTAATATATTATGTGAAGTAGTAAATACATGATTATGGAATACATATATTATTAAATGTGGTGTCTGGAGACATATATATATATATTAAGTGTAAGTTTTATATCGTAACACATATAATGTAACTAAAAAGAAAAATCATAATAATATGTGAACAGTATCAAGAAATAACAAATGTACCAAAATAACATTATTTTTTAACGACTTAATATGAAAGAGCTATTGTTTTTTTTTATGATTATTAATATTTAATTGATTTTTTTTATGTGATAGAGTCCCAACTGATCCTAATCATCTGGATATTATGGGATCCTCAATTGGGATATGTTGAGGCTGAAGGTATTGAGAATGGGAAAAAGGAAGGTGGGGATGTACCTGACTATTCAGATCTGGTCACCAAATACGGCTAAAGCCATTTCATGCAACGTTTCGATTCTGAATGGTGATCTTTCATCAGGGCGATACTGATAGTATCTACCATTCTGGAACGTTCTACAAATATACCAAATATTATTTTAAATGAACAAACTGTGAAAGAACACAATTTAATGAAATTAATATTACTTGCGCACGCAGGGATTTTAACCAGCGACCTCCGGATTCGTAGCCAGGGATAGTATCCACTCAATCACTGAGACAGTCTGTTAACACTTTTTCTCACTATTGTTTTTGAGAGTATGAACACTTTTTTCAAATTCATAATTTATCTAATTGTAAACCAATTGCATTTGAATGTAAACATTTAAAACCATTATTTACATCAAAATAATCATTTGTTTCCAAAACATGGTTGGCAAATTCAGAATAATAATTATTAATCAACTTAAGTGCTTCATAACCTTAATATTAAGAAAGTTCTATTATATTTTTTTAAAGTGAATACCCCACAAGAGTCCCAACTCCTCCCAACCGTCTGGAGCCAGTGAGACTATGGCATCCCCAACTGGGGAATGTTGTGAGGCTGATGGTAGTGGGGAGGGGAAGGAGAAGGGGAAGAGGAAGATGGGAAACACCTGGCACTTCGGATCTGGTCACCAAACGCGGCTAAAAGCCATTTCAAACAATGTTTCAATTCTGAATGGTGGTGTTTCACAAGGGCGATACTGACAGTATCTTCCACTCTGGAACGTGCGCAAATATACCATATATTATTTTTATTGATTAATTGTGAAACAACACAAATTAATTAAATAAAATTTACTAGCGCACGCCGGGATTTTAACCCGCGACCTTCGGATTCGTAGTCGAGAGCCTTATCCCCCGACCGTGGAGGCCGTCAATTATAATTTGAAGATGTGAAAATTGGCGTATCAAAAACTTATATTGTATATACATAAAAAAAAATATTTCTTAATCATTAAAGCCTATCGGCTTTTACATAGCATATCATAAAATATAAGACATTGACTATAATGTGAAAAATATGGAAACAATAAAAGACCCTTATGAGCGTTTATAATAAAAAAGATAAAATTCTAAAATATCTCTAAATAACTAAGCAAGAATAAGCATATATTGAAGGTATGTAAAATGAATTACTTATGAATAGAAATATCAAAATAAACAATTATTAAAATTAAAAGAATTTAGCAATATTTCAAATTAAATGGCTTATGATATTTCCATACATCATATATTTAGTTACTAAATTCATCATTACAGTAGGTAGAGACATGTATAATATTTTCTAGTAAATATTGTAATAAATTTACAGAAGAACATCCACAGATAAATGATAAATGAGAATCCCTTTTTTATAAAAAGTAATGAGGACTCATCATAGAATTACAACCACTTTGTAAACTACCTAATAAACAAAATCAGTTCCACAAAAGTAAAAACAAAAAAAAAACTTGTCTTCCAGAATGGATGACAAAAGATTTATTTAAAAAGAATAGAAAAAATAAATATACTACATTAAAAAACAAAAAAAAACAACAAAGTAACCTATTACTGAAAACAAGTTATACTAAATATTCGTAATTTTGAAAGATTATAACTAAGACACGAAACCACATAACTACAAAAATATTAAACTATGAAAAACAACACTATGGTGGCTTATTTGAAAAGCGTGAAAATAATATCAAAAAAACTTGGAACCTAATAAATAGTATAATTAAAAACCAAACAAACGCTTTAAACAACCGTGAAGAAATCATCACGGAAGATATCAAGATATTCGAAAACTTAAAAAACTACTTTTGTAATATTGGCGTTTCTTTGGCTGGTAGTATATTCAACAAATATGCATAGAAACCGGACTACAATATTACATTAAAACATAAAAGCGAAGAATCAATATATTTGGAACTCACTACTGAGCTCGAAATATTAGCTATAATAAAATCCCTAAAATCAAACGCGAGTACTGGACATGACAAACTAAAATGCAGAATAGTACAAAAACTTGCCCCGATTATCACACCTATACTAACTAAACTGATCAACCTGAGCTTGAAAGAAGGTCAATTTCCAGATAGTTGCAAAATCGCTAGGGTTATTGCAATATATAAAGTTGCTTCAAAATCTCAAACTTCCAACTACAGGCCCATCTCTGTCCTACCGACTTTATCAAAAATATTCGAAGGGGTAATAATATACGATACATTAAATAACTTTCTAAAAAAAATCGTTTGTATATGCCAAACAATAGGGTTTTAGAAAAAAGTAACACACAAAAAACAGTATTTCTGCATAAATAAACTTAGAACCAACATATATAATGGAAATTATGTCAAAGCAATTCTAGTAGACCTCAAAAAATCCTTCAACACCGTGAGTGATGAAATATTGGTTAAAAAAATAGAAGAAAACAGATGTAACTTGTCCTGCTCTTAAACTCATCAAATCATACCTAAAAAACAGAAAACAATATGTTGTCATAGAAGGAAAAAAAAACATATTAATGATGTATGTCAATTAAATCTAAAAGGTGAAATATTCTTTAGTAGAATTGCTCATCTTTTACCAGCAAAAGTTAAGAGGGGCCTATAGTTAAATTTAATCCAGTCCCACCTAAATTACCCAATAGAAATATGGGGAAACACGCACATTACATACTTGAACGAATTACAAATAATAAGGAATATTTTTTTTTTCAATTATAACCTAGACAGCCCCATAAAAAGCTATGCCAAGAAATGAACTTGGTGAAAATCAGAAAACTGTACGAATATACAATAATATTTGCCTAATAATATACAAAATACGAAATGGACTTATACATTCGAACACGGCATTTATAAACACATCACAAGTACACGAACACTACACAAGACAACATAATAAGACTGAAAGTGGTAAAAGAAACATAGGCCACGAGGGTGTATATATGTCCTTCCCGATAGCCTGAAAACGAAGAACCGAATAAGAACATTTAAAAAAAAAACTGTTCAATCACAAAATAAGTGAGCAAAATAATAATAAGTTCGTTAATCGTAACAGATAAATGTAGTTTAATTATTCTCACGGTATATTTAGTTTTTTAATTTAAAAATCTTATGTTTTTTTTTTTACTTTTTACTTACATCCCCATTACTGCATTAATAACAGTTTTGTACCATTCCTCTCGTAAGTGAGTACATTGCTTTTATAATTTTATTTTATGTTAATTACACTATGAAGATCTATAGATATCGAGTAATTGGATGTAATTAGTTCCGTATATCTATTATTCTGGCAAGGCAGAGTACATTATAATAAATGCTGATAGTTTCTTTTACAAATACTGCAATTAATATTACTCGTTTTCCGGGTATGTCGTATTGGTATTCCTAAATTTACTGACTAAAGAATTTACGATGTTATAGGGCATATGCATCAGAATAATTTTTTTGTTTTTAAATACTATATTGAATTTCGCATTTTTTCACTAATAAGGAACCCCAGTCGATTTGTTTTTATTTTTTAATTACACGCAGAATTCATAAATCGTTATTTAAAAGTTGATAAAAAGTCCGCTCATCAAAACACCGTGTTATGTTGGTACCATTGCATTTGGAAAATCTAACGTCACGTGAGCAGTCTGTTTTTGGATTTTGTTTTGTATTTTAAATGTGTTTTTTTAGTTTCGGCAAAATTTTAACTTAATTTGGGTTGCTTTAAGCTCAATAATTGTTATTCTATATAATCATACATTATTCATGAAAGAAATTAGAGTATTCATAATCAAACCAATTATAAATACCGATATTATGATAATATTAATGCTCAATACTATTATTATTCTTTCATTTAAAATTTAAAAAATATTACATAATTTTATTACATATGTTTAGTCATGGTTTACAATGAATAGAATATAAAATTATGTACGTTAAAACTCATCCTTGTTTTGACATTTGACATTCTAACATCAAAACTGATCAAAACCGACCGGCAATATATTTGGAGCGTTTTGGCGGTCTTTGAAAAATAGAATCTTTGAAAATTATTTTAACTATGAAATCTAACTAATAAAGAAAAAAATACGAAATATATTGGTATTTTAATTTGCTCGTCATTGTTGAAAAAAAAATAATTAAAAAATGAACTGGAGTTCCTTATTGTTCAATAAGTGAACCAGCAACTTGCACGGTTTATTATGGCGTTGCACCCAATATTCCAAGAATAATTATAAAAACTTTAAAAAAATTTCATTTTTTATCAGCCTACGTATTTTTTTGTATTAAAATGCTCGGATTAAACGTCCCCACACGGTATAAAATAGTTATTTACCGTAGAACGATGTTCGTTCATAGGTGTATACGTAATATGTGTAGTTAACTCCGAATTCTCCGCCCCCTCCCAATCATTAGGTAACCCCCATCGCCCGCACCCATCTCCCATGCATCTCCGTAGTGGACAAGTAGACGTTCCGTGCTGGGGCAGCAGACTTCATTACCAGCCATCAATATCGGATTTAAGTGTAAACGAAACATGATGCATTCTCACAGTTGTCGCCAAATTAAATATTTCAGAAAAAACCGCTTTGCGCGAAATGCTTCTAAATATTGAGATACACTGTTTATTGGCGGGCGTACATACGGAATATTTATTTGTTAGAAACAAACAGCTTTTAATACAAATTTATATATAAAGGATGTTTAACAAAAGGTAAGCCATCAAAGTTTCTTGTGCTAACAGTGGTTTAGTACAGATGTTTTATTAGAGAAAAAAAAACAAATAAGAAGGAAGGATGGAGAGGAAGAGGAAGATGGGATCGGTACAGGAGATGCTCTCGATATATTTTATATTCGTTCATCAATTTGTGGTCGTACGTATTACTTCGGTTCGATATTTTGAAAGAGTATTTATTGTGAAGAATGTCGATATTGTGAAATTGTGCTTTATATTACGCACATATACGGGGAATTGGAGAATTTATCCTAAGATTGGTCCTGCATGCGGGCAAATAAAAAAAATCGGTTTGTCGGGTTGGTCTTGACGGTATGTGAATGTTTGTAAAGTTAATAAGATCTGGCGAGTCCAGGCCATTATTCGTAAATTTAAATAACAAGATTTGATCAAATATTTAGCGTCGCGTTTGAAGCGTGATGAAGTTATGTAATTTTAAGGATACAACATTACTTGGAAAGTACAAATGAAATTTATAATTTATATGTTTGAAGAATTTACGTTGAATGCTTTCGATTGAGGGCGGATATACATTGTGCAAAGGGAGTATAGAGTATTTATGTTGCGAAAAGATTTTGAAATACGAATTATAAATCCCAGCATTTTATTGGTTTTATTGATAACGCCCTATATGGGCTTTTACATATTTTGTTAATTACAATAGTTGTACGAGACGTATAGGCCCGCACAAGGGAGTGTAAATATTTAGGCACCGGCACACAAGGACGCATCACTATTGTGATTCTCTAGTCCTCCTGGGAAAGGTGTTTGGTAGTTTCCAAGTGGGGATGTCGTCGCCCGGAGCGAACTTGATTTGTAGCACCGGCCAGTATGGTCGATCGCTTGAGGTGGTGTCAGTATGAGCCATGAGCGAGGTTTGCTGCGTATTCGGGACGGCATTATGGTTGGACTGGTGGCTGCAAGCTCGTGTTTAGGCTGGATGGTTGTCGGGCTTGGGTTGCGACATCACCGGGGACAGCATTAAGGTCGAACCGGTCGCTGCAAGCTCGGAGATAGGCTGGGTGGCTGTCGAGCTCAGGTTGCGGCATATCAAGGGACGGCATTAGGGTCGAACGGGTCGCTGCAAGCTCGTAGTTCACTTGAGGTAACGTCAGCTGTTGCTGGGTGTAGAGACTATTTCTGTCTGGCAGCGGTAAGTTGAGGCAACCGAGGTGAAGCAGCGTCTCGGCGGAAGTCTCTCAGGAGAGTGGGTCTGAGTAAAGTGAAGATCACTCACTTGGTGAGGAGAGCAGGTACATTTACAATCTTCCCGGGTAGATTGTAAATGTAGATAAATGATGGTGGTTGATTTTCAAGGTAAAAAGAGCGTCTCGGTTCAGATGTTACTTGGGCAGGGCCTCTGGCGGGAATGAACTAACGTACCGCGGGTATGGATTTTTATAGGCCGTATGTTGGGTATACGGAGAAGTATTTGCACAAGTTTTAACTTGTACGTATTTTGTTATGACGATTTTGTTTGTTTCAGAGGTCGTTTAACGGACACGTGTTGTTTTGATTAAGTTTAACAGGTTTCAAACAAGTTTTAACTTGCGTGTATTTTGTTTGCCTCTATATGGCCCGTTTGATACAATAGTCATGCAGGTGCAAAATACATTCCAGTATGTACATAGATAAAATAGAAAGCTTTCTTGAAATAAATACAACAACTAAATATTTCATTTGCCTCACGAATAATAAGATTGTGTAGGTACCATTCCAAATAATTAGCTAAATAGGCGAATATTTAAAACATACCTCACATTCACTGATACTTATACTCTAGAAACATTTATTAATAATTGTTGAGGATGTATTCAATAATTGTCTGTTTTTATTTGTATTTTGAGTAGTTGAACATATCTACTACATCTGAAAAAGTATTATCTTCAGCGTGAAGTATAGGTACAATAGAATTTTTGAATGACTCAGTCCTGAAATTATTGTTACAGTTGAATAAAATTTTAGATCGAGTAGTTCTGGTTGGAATATTAAATTTAATTAAGCTAACTATATCAGGGCTGTCTATAAAATCATTAATAATTTTGAAAATAAAAGTTAGGTCAGAAACAAGTCTTCTCTCTGAGATTATTTATAATTTTAGTTTTTTCATTAAGTAATTGTAATTTATAGTTTTAACATGTAATCCGAGTTTATAGTTAACATATCTCAAAAATTAATGTTATACTTTTAAATGGAATTGGAGCGAATTTTATATTGAGGGGACCATATAGAAGAATTATATTCGACTTGACTACGAATTAAGGAAGAGTATAATAATTTTAGTGTTGAGATATTCCTGGAGTCTCTGGCATTTCGAAGAATGAAGCCGAGCATTTTTAAACCTTTATTTGTTATTGAGAATATAAAATGGAATGAATTGCTTCTGTAAGCTGAAAGCTCAAGTCCTTCAAGAAACTCTTTAAAATACGTATGTAGTAGGTTAGTGTTACAATAAAAAACATATTGTACTTTCATAAGTTTCTTGAAGGAATTGAGATGAAAATTAAAATAACAATCACTTTAACTTATTTCGTCAGGATCTACGATAGTTAATTGTTCATGAACCGATATATCTTTTCTTCCCACAAATCTCCCACAAAAAAAGAAAATCGATACCTTAGTTCAATAGGTAATTAACTCAAATACCTCACTTTGAGAAAACTGTACCTGAAAATGTTTTCATAAAGTTATTGTGTCCACCTATAACATAACAATAGATGCAACATGTAAGTAATTTATCAACCTATCGTGCCATACCTATTCCAAACGGAAACATTTGACATATTTCTCCATTGAACTAAGAATGTGTTGATTTCATTATAATTCCATAAAGAATTTTCTCACTGCATAATTAGGACGAATTAGAATTTTTTTTATTGAAATACGAGAAAGGAGAGTTTCTTTGCCATTTTTCATCATTAACTCAAAACCCAAATATCTAGGAAAAGTTAAACGAAGATTTTAATATATCTAAAAAATATTCTCAATACCGTTTTTTTTTAATATGAATACCCCACAAGAGTCCCAACTGCTCCCAGTGAGACTATGGCATCCTCAATTGGGGAATGTTGTGTGGCTGAAGGTATTTAGGAGGGGAAGGATAAGTGGAAGAGGAAAGTGGGGAAATACCTGGCTATTCAGATCTGGTCAACAAGGTTAACAAATAAGAATTAATTGTTTTTTTTTTTTTTTTTTTTTTATATGAATACCACACAAGAGTCCCAAACTGCTCCCAACCATCTGGAGCCAGTGAGACTATGGCATTCCCAATTGGTGAATGTTGTGAGGCTGTAGGTATTGGGGAGGGGAAGGAGAAGGGGGAAGAGGAAGGTGGTGAAAAGGGGAAATACCTGGCTATTCAGATCTGGTCACCAAACACGGCTAAAAGCCATTTCAAGCAACGTTTCAATTCTGAATGGTGGTCTTTCACCAGGGCGATACTGAGAGTATCTTCCACTCTGGAACGTGCGCAAATATACTATATATTATTTTTAAATGAATTAATTGTGAAACAACACAAATTAATTAAATAAAAATTACTTGCGCACGCCGGGATTTGAACCCGCGACCTTCGGATTCGTAGTCGAGAGCCTTACCCCTCGACCATGGAGGCCGTAAATTGTATTTTAAGAAAAAAAAAACAAACAAATATATACTTATATAAATCTGTTTTAACTGAAACCTTGACTTACGTTTAACCTTTTAAAATTCACCTACAAATTAACACTTCATAGAAAAGGGAAACGATTAATTTGGTTGTGAGAACGAAGGTGACAGATTCACTTCGGGATTCAGAACTCAAAGTTTGACTGCAGGGTGGAGGGGGGTGGGGGAGTGTCGGCGGTTTTAAAGTTAGATCTCGACTATCGTATCGAGGGTGGGAAACTACTACCACCCAGAGGCGTACAGTTTAAGACTCCCAATGGAAAACGTTTATTTAACATATTTATTTTTATTGATTATTTATTAACTAACGCCTGACGGGATTTTCAATATTCTAATCTTTTACAATGGTTTTGTGCACAACACAGAAAGAAAGAAAAGGTTTAAAATTATCAAAAACAAACATGATAAAAAGCAGCATCATTGATCTGTGACCAATTACCATGCATTGGTATGCTGTAGGCTGAGTCTAGATTTTCAAGTTAGGGTATGAATATTGCACTGAATTTGAAAATGGCGATTTTATTATTTTACTAAGAAGTATGAATATATCGTATATCATTAAATTATTATTTTTATGTAGAAAAATATTTTATTAAAAAAGTATACAACACATTTTGCATTTTATTCCCAAGAGTTAAGAAACTGATTGTGGGATCATATGCTGAACCTGCAGTATAGTTTTTAGAAACAAACATACTTAATATGTAAAATACATAATTAACATTCCCAGTACATTAACAACACATAATTTACATTTGTAATAAAGACATATCACATATTTTTTAAACAAAAATCTTTATTTTTTTAATGGTGTGTTTTTTCTCTTGGTAGGCACAGCTTTTCAGTGCATATGGACAGAATGCCAATGATAGTAGGTATATATCTATATAGTGTAACATATTTATTAAAGTATATGTATAATCATTTATAAGCGCCTGGCACAGTGAATAATATATTATTTATTATTATGTCTACTATTCATATATATTTTATGGTATTTAGTACTTACTTAAGTGTTGACACTCCGAATACAGTATAACCACGCTTTCAGGGTGCTGTTCGGCCTCCCTTGGCGAAGCAGCGCCTCGGTGATGTTCGCATAGGGAAGGGTGCATGGGTTCGCTGCTTTGATGCCCCACATAGTAGCCGGGACGAGTAAGTACTACCGGAGATCGGAAAACTCCCTTGTCCAGGCCCTAAGATATTACCCTGATGTGTACCTCTTATAACATAATAAAATATTTTAAAGACCCAACATAAATGTACCTGGTTATCCGTAGTTCATGTGACTATGGGACAAAACTGCTATAAAGTTCATCTTAGCAAACAAGACGAAAATCACAGGGAAATAACTAAATCAGAAAGAACCATCTGTTCAAATAAAAGCTGACGAATGACTTTATATAATAAAAAAAAACATATATTCAGTAAATAAACAGATATGTAATCCGTCTTCCAGAGGGTAATAAACCATCCCGAAAGTAGTTTTTAAAAACATAATAAACAATACCGTCAGCAATAAAATAAATTTCAAATAATAAAAACAATATTAGAAAGCAGGGAACTCACTCCCGACATCCATGCTATACGAGTATATAGCAAAGATTTAGTATTCATTGTACCAGTCTGATGATGCCCGTGATAGGGTGAAACCGGTACGGTCGAAAATAAATAAGTGGAAAGAAGTTATAAAGGTTTTTTAATGAAAAAAATAAAAATCATTTTAATATGGAATTCCACCATGAATTGACAGTTTCAAAATTAGAAATAATTATTCGAATATAATTACTGAAGTCAGTTGATTTCGAATAGGTATTATCTATCCGAAAAGGACAATATCCGGAAAGCATTTTGGTATGTGGTTCACGAGTTGTACAAATAATTTAACGAATAGGTAATAGTCACATTACAAGGCATTTAATAGAAACTATGTGTTTGAATACTAATGTTACTTACCTACGTTTTATCCGGAATCAAAATGAAAGTTAGAAAAATGAACACCGTTATTATCATATATATCATATATTTCTCCATCTTACAAAGAACATCTTCAATATGCGGATGTTTTCAAAATGATCCGGATAAAGGTACCTACCCCGTGAACCGAATTAATTAAACCTCCCCTAAAGCTCCATCAAAGCCAGAGTAAAGTTAGCCTCTCAGAAGCTGGGCGTATTGTACAATGCCCGCAGATAATTTAGTAGTACACAACTGCTGACCCTGTACAAATCACAAGTGCACCCACCGTAGAATTTGGCAGCCACCTCTGGTCAAGAGCCCCAAAATATCTTAAAAAAACCCTTGACGCTGTGCAGAGACGGGCGGTCCGTTTGATAGATTCGCCTATCTTAACAAACGGATTGCAGTTTTCGGAGCACAGACGTCAGGTGGGAATGCTGTCTTTGTCCTACCAATATTTTAATTTAAGATGCTTTCAGGAACTAGCGTTATTGATCCCTTGGGCACCGGTTGACATTAGTCACATGAGAACGGGCCGCTTCTACTACTCGTTCTCGTGTCCAACAGCTCGGCTGTGGAATGATCTGCCGGCCTTTGTGTTTCCTTCCTCCTACAACATGGGTCTCTTCAAAACCCGAGTTCACTCCTTCCTATCCTCTAAAAGACCCTCCACACAGCATTCTCAAAGATGATAATTATTATGATAAGATGAAAATTATTTCCCTCAGAGCCTCCTGTGTGGGGGGGTTACTGTTAAAAAAAGATACCAAAATGATTAAATTAGGTGCTGATATTATTTATGATAAGATTTCCTGTTTTTATTTTTCGTGAAACGTTCATTGTTTTCAATATTGATGATCTGCTTATCAAAAAGTATGAAAATTGATATTTTCGGTAATGAATGGTTATGCGAAATCGCGAAAACTGTTACGGTACACCCTTCGGGGAAGCTGCAACCGGGGCACAAGGGTAAGTATTAGGGTGTAGGGGCAGGAGTGTGGGGTAGTGTGGGGTAGTGTGGGGAAGTGTAGGTACAGTGTATCGAGAGCAGCAGGAACTCTACACAGAACTACCCTCCCTGTTACGCTGGACGTTACTCGTAGATAATTAGATGAGTACAGAGTGCCCGATAAGTTTATCCCGGGAACACACAATTTAATTACGGACTCTCTAATCTGGCACGTACTTCGCGCAGTGGCCTGGCCGGGTGCCCCGCGATTCTGTACCTTGTATTATTAATATAATGCGAGCAGTGACCTACCGATGAGTTCATGATAAGGAAACTGCAGGATAAAGTACCGTAAATTGAGCATTATGTACAACACTTTTTAAATACCTACATCTTTATTATTATTATAAATTTCCCGGTTTTTTAACACACAACTAGGTAGGTAGACACATATAAGCATAGACAACTTTCTGTACCTACAATGTGCCTCCTGGCTATTTTGTAATACATTTTCCACTTTAATTTTATAATGACGAAAATGTTTTATTTGTATGCAGTCGTATTATATAAAAATATTTTTTTTTCAAACTGTGTGGTTAAAATCCCCGCGATCGTACCAAAACATTGTCAGAAGAATGCATTTGAATTTAATTTACATAATAGTTAGTACATGACGCTTGTCAAAGCCACCTATACATGGTCATCCATTGCATTGATAATAGACATGGGTCGAAAAAACGCCACCACCTCTCTCGTGCATTTTCCTCCTTTTTGACTATTTATTTCCATTTTTACCGAGATTTTTTAAACCTTTTTGCAATTTCTTCTCCTCCCAGCCGAGCAGATTTGAAGACGGAGGTAAACGCCCATTCGTATAGCCGCACCTCTCCGACGCGCAGCTTCTAAAGCTCCGCGAGGGAGACGGGACAGATTTTCTCGTATTTTTTTATTGCTACGTGCGAGGTGTACGTTTTGACGCTGGCTGTCTCCTTCTGTACAACGATAGCGCGATGCGTGCACCGTGAAAACTTTTCTACTAAACTTAAACACAACAAACTACCGAATAACTATCTAATTTAACGATAAAACAATAAACAAAACATGTAAAAACATTTAACAATATCTCGTGTTAAAGATGTGAAAGAAATATTTGAAAAGATTTCGTTAGTTGTCTTGTTTCGAACGCTTTTTTTAAATTGGTCAGCGAGCGTTCTTTGGCAGTGGGCTTGTTGAGGTACGCCTCCAAAAGACGGTGGTCCCCCTCGCACGCCATGTGCCGACTTGTATTCTTCTCTATTCTGCTGTCGTCAAGCAAAGCCCGAAGGCTGCTAATTCCTATCGCCGCCTCCGTTGGCATTTCAGTCTCTGTCGGCCTTCCCGACACTTTGCACGTGTGCGTGTGTATTCCGATTAAAAAAAAGAACTACGTAACAAACGTCAACTGAGAAAAACGCGCGAACTGCATCCAGCGTGTTTTTAATTAAAAAAAAACTGATAATAAATCCTGAATAATCATTAATGTTGCATTTAATTTTGTGTTTAAAAGCCATTGTTTAAAAATAAATTGAATAATTAATCAATTGAGTGCATTCATACCTTGACTATTGTGTTGAATGATTCATAATGAAATATTAACGAGTATTTAAAATTTAGAACGAAGTGACTGTGAAAAAACTTAACCTTGAATAACATTTGATTTTGAAGTGTTACAACATTAATTACAATTGCGAAATATTCCAATATTTTGGCATAAAGTAAACAACAGTGTATCGGGAAGGAACAGAGAGACAAAAACAAGTTGATTTGTCGCGGTTGTTTAATTGTGGTTGTGTCATCTAATGAGAGCAAAAGTTTAGTGTGACGCAGTTATAACGGCTCAAATTGTTCATTGTTAATGACTGCTAATTAAAATTAGTATTTAACATTCGCGCTAATTATCCCGACCGAACTTGGAACGTTCCGGCCAAGAGCGATATTACTAGATCAACTGCTCTTCGAACAAGTCTCCTGGGAGGACTGCGAATAACTTTTAGAACTATCAACTAATCAACTTTTATCACGAATGCTTGGGGCAATTCTGCAGTGATCCTTGTGGGAGCTTTTTCAATGTAAGTAATCATATTTTTTAAATCACTTCGAACGCCTTTTTTTGTGCCATCTCAAACTAATTCCGCAAACTTTTATAAAAAGATATTATGTGGGTAAGAAAACACGCCATTCTTTTACAATTTGAGAACCAATTTTTATTATTTGTATGCTTTAACTAAGACGGGAAATCTCGAAAAACTCATTACCGATCAGTATTTACCAACCCTTTATTATATGAATAATGTAAGTCACGTTTTATAAAGTCAAGCTATTTCAATACTGAAAAACATAATCTAAGTAAGATCATGGTTTGTGACCCCTGACACCCAAAATTTTATATAAGCCATAGTTTAAGAATTAATTGTACCAGTCTGAAGATAGCCGTCACAGGCTGAAACCGGTCACGGTCAAAAGTAAAAGTGGAATAAAGTTAAAAGGTGCTTTTTATTTATTCATGAAGTAAATATTGTAATATTTATTTTTTACAGCTATAAAATATGATTGTCTTTTTCTTCAATTTGTTAATTAATTTCCAAAGATATGAATTAAATCATACCATTGCTACCATACCATACTCACGCAGTTTGGTCGAGATATTAGTGTATAGTCAATTTGATTAATTAGTTAAAGACAATATTTAGATGAGTTTGCCTGGAGATAATTTGAAAGTTTGAATGTAATTTCAACAACGTGCAAAGTGCCGCGCGCCGCTCCTCGGCGCAGGAGGCGGGGATTAAGTCCTTGTGCTTCTGAGACGGCTCCGGCGTAAAACTCGAGAACAACGTGAAAACTCCAGAAAACTTTGTTTGCATGTAGAACGCGTCAGTAAGAATTTAACGTTTGTTTAATTTTTTAATATTTCTGACGCAAATCTCCGGAAAATGTGAAAAATTATGCTATTGTCTTCTTTAATCTAAAAGAATATGTGAGATTGCAATATAATTTCTATTTCTGAGTTGTCTTTCGATATAATAACTCATAAAAACATATCTTTCAGATACCTCACATCGATAGGCATATCGACGGTCCCAACGAACAATGTCGGATGTGCAAACGGTAACTTCTTATTAAACTCGATATTTATATTCACCATAAAAACTGGTTCATTTTTCTTTTTTCTCTTAGTGAATGCACTTATTTTGCATATTTTACTGAGTAATCTTTTTCTATGGTTTTCTTGCCTTTTTTATTCCTCTTATTTTAGGTACCTGTTGTTATTTTTTGTTTTTATTATTATCACTTATGGAACATATTGCATTGCACTCCCCCTGCATACCTTCTGTAAAAACTATTATTCTTATTATAGCTGTTTAAAGTTACGTTTCTATGTGTTATGTGTGGTAAATCCATGTATGATCGTGTGAAAAATGTTGAGATTCGTAAAGAATGTGAGCGTAGTGAGCAAGATGAAGAAAGGGGCGCTTAGATGGTTTGGGCATGTAGAGCGAATGAAAGAAGAGAGCAGTGTAAGGAGAATATATGACGCGAATGTGAATGGAAGAAGAAGCCGAGGACGCCCGAGGAAGACGTGGCACGATCAAGTGAATCAAATACTCGAGTCGGGTCATATCAGAAGTCGGAATAACAGAAGAGAATGTATGAAGCGTTGTATGAATGTGAATGAACCAATATGTGTATGCCAAGATCGAGTTGTTTGGCGGTCCGTCCTCTCTGCCTACACCTGCGGGGAAACGGCGTGATGGTTAGTTAGTTAGTGAGCTAAAAAAAATAATTTAATCGAGTTCTGAGAAATAAACACAAAAATAATCAATGAAGTAAATGGTGTGTGCCAATATAGCGTTGTGGCTGTCCACCTTCTCTGCTTACCCCGATGGGAAAATGGTGTAATTCTTAGTTAGGTAGGTAGTTAGGAAATTGTATGAAAATGAATGCAGTTTCATAAGCGCACATGAAAATGCATATATTTCAGTTTGGTTACCACATCTCTGATAACTAAATTGTGTGTGCGTTTAGAAGAAGAGCGAATAATGTTTTAGGCATCCAGAGATGCTTGAAATTTAATGCGACATTAAGATGGGAATAAAGACATTGAGGAAGTAAAATAACGGTCATAAGTAGACATTACGAAGGTGCTTAATTCAGGCATCATATTTTGGTGTAATTAAAGTGATACTCGTAAGTGATAATAGGTACGGGTTTATTCGAAATTGAGCCATCGGCGATGTCCGTATTATAGACTGGTTTTGAAACGTCGAAAATTATTGCAATTGATTTATCTAACATAAAATTATAAATTATATTAAAAAAATTTAATATTCAGTCATTAGAAGTCGGAGTTATTTATGGCTGGAACGATGCAATTGTAAAACCAATCGTTAATCGAATTAATTAAATTGTACAAACAGTTACCCGACCTGTTGTGGCGAGGGAGTGTGAAGAAATCTCCATAAAAAAATATTACAGTTAAACGATTTTGCTTTTAATATAAGTTCTTGGAAATTTGTTTAATATTCCGAATAACCTGATATAACGTTATTTATATATGTTTTTAAACATTTTTTACAGTAACTCCACACAGGAGGCCCTGGGGAAAATAATTTCCCCCAAGACCTATATCATCTTTAGGGATGCTGCGTGGAGGGTCTTTTAGAGGATAGGAAGGAGTGAGCTCGGGTCTTGAAGATGCCCATCTTGTAAGAGTGAATAAACACAGAGACCGGCAGATCATTCCACAGCCGAGCTGTTGAACACAAGAACGAGTCGTAGAAGCGACCCGTTCTCATGTAATAAATGTCAACCGTGTCCGTTGGGCGCGTATTTGGCGTGTTTTCTGACTGTGTATCGGTGCTGAAGGGTTCAATGACGCTAGTTCCTCAGAGCATCTACTATTAAAATATCGATAGAATAAAGACAGTATTCACACCCGACGTTTGTGCTCCAAAGATTGTAATCCATTGTTAAGATAAGCCTAGAAAAAAATAAAGTTTCGTAACTAAAAAAAAATGTTGAAAGTTCAAAATCTCCTACTTTAGAAACCTTTTTCGCATATTGTCATATTGTTCGATATGGCAAATTGATTTTTTTTATAATATGACATAAAAACATTTTAATAATTAGAAATAACACGCATTTTGGAGATATTTTATTGGCGAACCTTTCCGCCACCTGCATAAGGAGTGCATGATTCCGTTCGAATTTTAGTGGATCCCCTTAAAATATAATTAAATCTATCATTCACTTCTTTCCGTTTTCATTTCAAATAGAGCCGAAGTAGAGATTCCTACACAATTTTAGATGTCGAACTCCTTGAAAGGAATGGAAAAATTGTAAGGAAATATTTTAGTTTTTTTTAATGTATTTTTGGTAATGGCCCCTTCAAGATCGGGACCTACTGCATCATATATCGAATTGTGAAACTTTCTCCCTCATCCTGTGTTAACTGTGGTTAGAGGTGTACAAATGTGGAGACAATCTTCTCTAACAAGTGAGCGGGCTGCCTGTTACTACTGTAGGGCTTTTATTTATTTTTGTTTTAAAGAATTGTTAACTATGTTTTGTGTGCTAACGGCACTTGCTGTTAGCAATCTTATATTTAATCCCGCTCACTAAGGTAATGGAGGATATAAGATGGAATTAGGGTGGCGACGGGGGGGGGGAGGGGGAGTCGGTGCTGGGGGTCCAGAGGCCAAGGTTGGAGATGAAGGGATTTGGAGTAAAATGTTTTGACTAAATCTATTATATGTTTTCGGAGTGGAGGAATATAAACATATTATGACATATTAATAAATCTAGAGCTGCCACTGGATGAACGAATGCTAAAAGAAAAAATCCTATATATATTTATGATGGTAAGATATTCCAACTAAAGTTAGTGCTGATTTTGACGATCAGCGTGTACTTATTGTATCAATGAAATATTGCTTGATTTCTTCTTCTCTCGAGAGCAAGAATTGAGAGCAGACAATGCCGGGCACAACGCCATGTAAAAGTATTTGATCAATCTGGTAATTTATTGTCAATGAGCATAATGAGTTTGGCCCAGTACCCTCGTTGATGGAGGAATATAAAGATAAATGGACCACGTCACACGTCAACGGCGTTCTGTAATTATACTCATTACTGATTACATTATAATTTTACAGAGATCATATTATAATTAATTTAAATTAAGGCTACGGATTACTATCTCCGACTTTACGAAAATAACTCAGATTATGTCGAAGATATTTCAACTAACTATCACCCCGTTGCCGCAGGGGTAGGCAGAGAGGACGGCCAACAACTCGATCTTAGCATTTTTTTTATGTGACACCTTACAAGAGCGCCCCTCTATGTACAGTGCACGTACAGGGAAACTATATCGCTACCCGGTTGGGCAACATTGTGAGGTGTGTTAAGGGGGGGGGGGGAGGAATTTTGGAAAATAAGCGGCAAAGTTCGACAGTGATGTTAAAATTTGTAACGACCTGGGAAAAAAAATTATTGTCAACAATAAAACCTCCCAGATCCCATAAGATGTCCAAGATAGAATTGAACTACATTCCCCTACGATTTAGATACTACTTATTCCCCCCTAGATACTACATTACTATTGTGAAAACACTGAGAAACTCCGCCACAGAACCATTTAAAAATGACTCAATGATGAAAAAGGACTCCAAAAAAAAAATTACATTGTTCATGGATGAATGATCATGTCTCAACTTTGTATTGTCAGTCAAGGGATGTCTTTTGTTGAGTTCAAGCCGGAAAGCCTACGGAAGGCCGAACTGCAGACAAAATAAAAACATGCGAGAAATTCCTCAAAATTGCTTTCCTAAAATTCTAACACTTTGAAAACAAAGCATGAATATATAGCAATCTATGCATAATAAAGACTTAAAAAGTTCTAGGAAAAAACGTCAACTGTGGTGAAATATATGAGCAAAGTTACACTATGCGCCAAAACATCACGTGGGATGAAAATATAACCAACTCTTTAAGCGAGAATCAAGAAGAAGCAACGAAACCATCGACAATGACATGCCCACCTGTGAACAATGATGACCTGGTCAGTAGGCGATTAAGCAAATCTCTCTAGGTAAAACTCCAGCGTACGACGCTATATGTATTGAGCATATAAGGTACGCAGGAGTTCAGCTCTAAACTATTCTAGCCGCTCTTTACTCCAGCCTCCTAAGAGACACATATGCCGATGGACACGAGTCAAACTGTCATCATACCAATCTTGAAATCTAATCAACTGGATACATTGATATTAGGAAATTATCGATCGATCTTCTTGATGACAATGATTTCAAGGCTGTTTGAAAAAATCGCATTCACACCTATAAAAGATAAACATTCTACCATCTATAAACAATTCGGCTTCAAGAGTGCTTCATCAACTGATAAAGCCATTTATGGAGTGAAACAAACAATAGTCTACTAGAATGGGAAAAACTCATAAGGCGTGAGGTCCCAGCAGCAGCAGTCAATATGCTGGCTACGTGGTATGGGCAAAAAAATCATATCCAATGGGCAGGAGCTTCTTCTAAACCCCTATTCCTTAGAAACGGGTAGCGAGCAAGGGGGTAGTATGTCTCCCACTCTATTTAATATAGACATTAATGACCTCCTACAAGAGCTTAACAACTCACAGATCGGTTGCCATATCTGCGAAAAAAGGAATAATAACATCAACTACGCGGAGGACGTGGTGCTGCTCGCACAATCGATAATGCGATGAGACGACTTGTGCGAATATGTGAAAAGTACGCAAACTCCTGTATGTGAAGAGTACGCAAACTCCCATAATTTGCTGTACAACTCCAAAAAAATACAACAACGAGCCACTAAATGTCCCACCAATTTGGCTAGAAGGAAGTATACTGTTTGTAGCCTCACAGTTTAAATACCTGGAACATATCCCCATAGAATACTTGAAAGATGTGGAAGATATGAAACGACAAAGAAAAGCTATTAACATATGCGTCGGAATGTTCCCAAGGCGATTCTACCACTGGAACGGTGATGTCAGGAAACTGCTATATAAAACATACTGCACTAACCTATACACATCTGAGCTGTGGACACAATACTCAGCAGCGCAATGGGACAAGCTGAGGGTGTGCTACAACAATGCATACAGGCAGCTTCTGCAACTTCCAAGATTCTACAGTGCCTTGACGATGTTAACTCGAGGGAGGGTCCACTCATTCCCCGCCTTACTTCGCCACCGATTAGCCAGCTTCTGAGGCAGGACACGGAAGTCAACCAATGCCATTGTCGTAGCTGCATCCGAGTGGCTCAGCTCTTCATTATATGAGCGACGGATGCAGATGAACCGGCTACCACCCTGAAAGACGAACCCTTAAATTAAATTAATTCAATTTATTCCATGTTATTATTAAATATTATGTTTATCGCTTTTTTCTTATATATTTTTATATTCTCAATTTACCTTTTTTTATGATATTCATTTCTCTATTCGAATTTGTAAATATCTCATGTAATATGGCAGATTGGGTTTGCACTATATGCCCAGTCCTGCTGGATTTACAACTTAAATAAAATAATTGAATTTAAAACATAATAAATTTTCCCTAAAATGAACCAGAACAATCCTCCCGGAGTTCTTCTGGCGACTTTCCTTGTAGTATCAATCAATGCACGGAGAAAGATGCATATTAACCACCGTAGCAGAGAAAGATTGATACTTGGAGTTCTTCCGGCGACTTTCCTTGTCATATCAATCAATGCACGGTGAAATTTGCATATTAACCACCGTAGCAGAGAAAGATTGACATTTGGAATACTTCCGACGACTTTCCTTCTCGTATCAATCAATGCACGGAGAAACATGTACATTAACCACCGTAGCAGAGAAAGATTGATACTTTGACTTTCCTTGCCGTATCAATCAATGCACGGAGAAAGATGCATATTAACCACCGTAGCAGAGAAAGATTGTTACTTGGAGTATTTCCGGCAACTTTCCTTGCCGTATCAATCATTGCACGGAGAAAGATGCATATTAACCACCGTAGCAGAGAAAGATTGTTACTTGGAGTATTTCCGGCAACTTTCCTTGCCGTATCAATCAATGCACGGAGAAAGATGCATATTAACCACCGTAGCAGAGAAAGATTGATACTTGGAGTACTTCCGGCGACTTTCCTTGTCGTATCAATCAATGCACGGAGAAATATGCACATTAACCACCGTAGCAGAGAAAGATTGATACTTGGAGTACTTCCGGCGATTTTCCTTGTCGTATCAATCAATGCACGGAGAAACATGCACATTAACCACCGTAGCAGAGAAAGATTGATACTTGGAGTTCTTCCGGTGACTTTATTTAGCGAATCAATCAATTAATCGGTTTCTCGCCCTTTACATAAAATTACACTTAGATAAAATGGATCGGAAATCTTAATATCATATTGGTTGTTATTCTTTAAAAATAATTGACTATGATCTCTGGGTTACTAATTGTGCCTTTGAAAATAAACCTTAAATAAAAGCCACGTTAGTCTAAAATAATAGTTTAATATGTATTTAAGTCGAGAAATCAACACATATAAATGTGACCATTGTTATTACATAATTTGTGTGTAACATCACTTTTTCTTGTTTTAAATAATACCGAAGCATAGTACTTTATTTTTTGTGATATAACACGACAATATTCAACACTTGTTTTAGAGATTCCATTTTTTATTTAATTTTGTCAACTCCTTTAATCTCCCATAATGTATTCTTAATTCCCTTCCAATTATTGTTTATATATTCTAGCACTACTATTTTAGCATATGACGTATTAAATATTTTAATTTAACAATGCCTAATCTGTCATAACATCACACTTAAACATTTTTTTGAACATCCAGTCACCTACCTCAGAACAGGTTTCACCTAGTGAGGTGGGTAATGTAAACCGTACAAAAATATAATTTTGTAACATATATTGTACTTATATTTAAACGTCTCATATTATATGAAACGGTAAACGTTATTTTAATAAACGTCGATTTACTGACACTGAAATTGATAAAGGCGATATTTCGCAATGTTTCTATTTTCTGTGATACTTTACTGACAGCTGGACTGTAATGAATGGATGACTAGTGTAAATCAAGATTTTCTCACATCTCTACCACAGGTAACCTCTGTCTTGGCTGGACCTAGGAAGAATCTGTTCGGGAAAAAAAAAGTTAAACGCGTTGATTTAAAAATTTACCCACTTTTAAAAAAAAATCTAACATGAGTAGAAGAATTATGAATAAGAACAAAGATATTGTGCTGTGAAATTAATTATGCGTTAAAAAACAAACAACGTATTTAAAAAAAACCTTTTTTTTATTATTTCATGCTTTTGTGATTGATATACGAGTATAAAATCTGATGTGAGATAATCCTAAAAAATAGTTCACGTTTTACTATTGCTTTAATCATCAATCAATCATCTCAAAAAATTATTTGACAATGGGGGTTTACCGTGATCCATTTATTCAAGTATACTCGGTTTTACCCATCAGTAGCTAAAATATTCGCTTTCACGAGGTTAAATGAAGTTATAACACGTCACAACTTCGTGTTTATTGAAAACTGAACAACGAAGAAATTATTTTATAAACTGAGGGTGTGTCAAAACTCATATGCAATTTGAATGTGATATTTTGCTCTTCGCCGATAATCTGATATTTTAGCATTCCAAACAGCTTCCCTATAGTAAATACATATTTTCTAAAATACACGTAAACCATATTCGAAAAAAAGGTTTCGGTAAATTATGGCGAGCTACACCTCAATATTTTAGAGTAGTCACCTTGTAGCAGAAATTTCAGGTGTTCGAATCGCGACCACTGCATCAATATTAATTCAGCAATTTAAAAGTACCGAAACGGTTAACAATGTTTTAATATATTTTCAATAAACAAAACCCAGAGTCAAAAACACAACCAACCACAAACACAACATTTGGACAAAAAAATTCTTATACTATTGTACTAAACTCCATAACAAAATTATACTCTCCTTTAAAAATCACAACAACCATAATAAATTTAATAATCAAATAAAACACTGGATACGTTACATGGGGAGATCTGAAATGGAAAATATATTTACACCAAATACGGACTAACACCGAAACCACTCAACTACACTTAAAACACCTTATCTTAGAATTATTTTTACGTGTTTCATCAAGCACATCGATTTAATGGAATGTAATTTAATATTTTTAAAATGAAATACTCAGCACGGGACATCCCAATGAGGATATCATAATTTTATTATAAAAAAATACGATAATAAAACATCACTAACGTTACTATTAAACAAAAAAATTGTATAAAATCTGTGAAAATACACTGAATTTATCATTTCATTCAATTTAAGTCAACCTGAGAAAATTGAGCCACCCTATCTGAGTAGACACTAGACAAGCATCCTTTAGTAGACATACAATAATGTGGTGTAGGGTGGGATGGGTGCAGGTGCGGGTAGCTGCTAGCACCTTCCTAACCAATATTTTCCCGCCCCGTGGCGGGAACCGGCGAAGTTTAACACTTCGAGTCTGACGGGAAAGCGGCCGGGAAAGTTTAACCCGAGAATTTTTCAACTTTCTTCTTGTTTTCCAGCACTGAATGGATAAACAGTTAGAAGTGTGTCGTAGGCGTGTCTGTGTGTATAACATGAATAAAAGGGGCCTAAATCATTGCGAACTGTGTGAATGTCGGTATATTCAAACAACTGAATACATCGTCGAAGAATGTGCACTTCGTCAGTTTCCCCATGGCACATTTGTGCTGAACCAGGTAACTCCCGATGCTTCACCAACTCTCCTCCACCATATGAAGAAGAAATTAATACTCGTATATATATTAAAAAAAAAAAGTAGTTAAAAAAACGGTTTTTTTAAAAAAAAAAGTTATTATTATTAAGTGTGACAGCTGTTTCGCCTTCCGAAGGCATTATCAAACTGTGGAGAAGCCACTTACAGATGATATATTTATATTATTTCTATATAGGTATTTATAATGAACTTCAATTTTATTATTAACTGTCTGATGTGTACCCGGACTTGCTCGTGATTATTTAATAAAGTTATGAAGTTGTGAATTCCTGCTTGTCGTTTGGGTGCCATCACTGATTTGAGAACGAAAGTAATGCCTTGTAATGACTTTTACCATCTCCAAACAAAGAAACATTCATTTGAACATTTTACTTCATTCCAAGCATTTATTTAAAAAAAATATAATCTAAATAATAAAGTCAAGTAGGTACCTACTTATGTTTTCCATTTTGAAAATATTTTACCCAAACAATCCTCCTTCTTTTGAATATGTAATCTGTGGCTAACCAGCATACAACATGGCGGGTTCAATATTTTTCATACTAATTTTGAAACGTTATTGCAACAGTTTTACACATTAGATTTTATTCAAACTACTCTCTAAACCTTCCCTGAACAAACTGCGATTTTCAGCGAAACCGATCGAGTAATTTTCGAGAAAATCGAGAACAGACAGATAGACGACAAACACTGATTTTTTTAATGTAGAGATTTATCAAATAACGACACTTTTTCTTGAAAAAATTGTCAAATTAATTTTACATATGTTTTTTAATGTCAAGGTAAAGCTATCAGAAAATCACTATTTCGATTAATCTTTTCTATTAATCGATTTACATGATGAAAATCAAAATTTATTCTTGGAATAAATTGAAGCTTTTACTAGGGTTGCCCCTGATTAGAATAAATACAACAATAAAAACGTTATTAAAAAAATAAGCGTCTAGGTAGTAAATAATTAATATTTTTCATTTGAAAATCATGAACGCATATTTCATAGCTAAGATTATTTGCGACATTTTCCCTTGATTAACTATTTTCTTTCTTACAAAATTATTCACAAAATAAATAAATACCGCTTTTGCGCTTACATAAAACATTTCGAAACTACGCTTGCCAACCGAATTCTATGCATTTTTCCTAAATTCGTGGTGACATAAGACACATAGCTTGTAACTTAGTGAATAAAACTCTTCAAACAAAAGGGATATTCCTCCTAATATCGGACAAGACTCCTAATTGTCCGGAGATACTGGGACTTTGGCTTCCGCAATTGAGTTGTGAGGTTGTAGGGAGTGAGAAAGAGAATGAGATGGGGTTGAGAAAGGTTGGGAAGTATCTGCCTATTCAAATCTGATCATAGAACACGGCTAAACTCAATTCAACCAACATTTCAGCAGTTTTTCAACAGGGCGATCCCCAGAATATCTACCACTTTGACTTCATTGGTCTATCTGGGGCAGTTGAGGTTACCCACCACTTTCTCACCCCGTTATAAGTAACTTAAGGTTACTCCTTCGGGGTACGCATCGAGGAATCTAATTTTTTTCATTTAAATGAATATGTAATTTTTAGAATACTCTTAATCCTCTATTGTCGAAGCACAGTTTTCGCATAGAAGGAGGTTAGTCACAAACGCACATCAAATTGGTTGGTACAGATACTGACGACGACAAAATATAGCCCTTAGCGGCTCGTTCTGTCGATAACCGGAGTAATTCAAGATGGAATGCGGGAGTGCACCAACTAATACACCTAATAAACAAACAAAAAACACAAAAGCAAACTATATCCAGAACAGACCGTAACCACGAAACCAGGGCAATACCTCCAGAGCAGTGCAAAGCGACTTCCTGTTTCCGGCACTCTTCCCAGTAAAGCATTCCACCAGTCACCCGGAGTATCTCTTAAGGGGAGTGTATCTGAGAGGTGGGGTGAGAAACACTCGAAGATCTTAGGGAATAGAGGGAATACCGATGGTCATAGGAAGGGCAAAGGAGTCGAAAGGTCTTATTTTCTTCTTAGTGTGTTGGAGGATAGATGATGGAGGTCAAAGTGGGATGCACAGTTCATGCAGACGGCGGAAGTCTTATGTAAAATAACTGACCAGTTTTATTTTTAATCGGTATTTATTACACTTCTGGCGATTGTCCGTTCAGTGTTTGCCGTACTTACTAATTGATAAAAAGAAGGCGGATCACCAAATCACAGATCGCTTGGGATATAGATCGGTGTGTGAGTGGTCTATTTATTTTGAGAGTTGGGTTAGTAAATATTTTTCTCGTCAGGGTAGAATTGGTACCCATCATTTTTTACTAGTAATTTAATCCGGCATAATGAAATGTCATGTAGATATATTGCTAATTTGTACTAAAACACTATATTTAGCAGTTTAATGGGACTAATATTGTAGTATTCGGAATTTATAGATTGGTACTTGGATTTCGTAATGGTTATTCCACAGTACTTTTTGTACATTTTTAAATAGATTAATTTCAACCAGTTGCAGAAAATTAAAATATTGTGTTGTTTTTCATATAAAAATACGTAATTTTCGTAGTGGAGGAATGAACTATCTGAGTTTAGTGTTTTCTCAATGAAAACAATTTTTTATATACTTTTTATAGCCAACATTTTTTGTTCGTACTTTTAATTGAAATCAAACACATTTTATCAACGAATTAACAAACTAACACACCGTTTCCACGTAGGGGTAGGCAGAAAGGACGGACCGCCAAACAACTCGATCTTTGCATACACTTCTTGCTTCATTCACATTCATACATCGTCTCGTATATTTTCTTCTATTATTACGACTTCTGATATGACCAGACTTAAGTATTTGATTCACTTGATCGTGCCATATCTTCCTCGGGCGTCCTCGGCTTCTTCTTCAATTCATATTCGCGTCATATACACTCCTTTCTTCATTCATTTGCTCTAGGTGACCAAACCATCTAAGCGTCCCTTTCTTAATCTTGCTCACTACGCTTACATCAGCCTTGCATTCTTTACGAATCTCAATATTTTTCACACGATCATACATGGTTTTACCACACATTCGTCTCAGAGATCTCATTTCTACGGTATTCAGTCTACTTTCATCCTTCCTCTGCCAGTTCCATGCCTCACTGCCATACATCAGAGTTGGTATCAGCACTCCATTGTGGACTGCCAGCTTCGCTTCTTTGGACAAATTTTCGTTTGCGCCAACCGCGTTCAGTCCTCCGTTAATGGAGTTTCCTGCATTCACCCTTCTTTCAATATCCCTATCAGTCTTTCCATCTCTCGTAAACATACTTCCCAAATACACAAACTCGTCTACCTGCTTCAAGTATTCATCATTCACAACATATTGCACACTGTTTTTGTACTCTCTCTTTCAAACACCATGACTTTAGACTTACTTACATTCATCATTAGCTCATTCTTCATACATACTTCGTTCATCCTAGATACGAGGGACTGTATATCTTCTATACTATTAGCAATCAGCACCGCATCATCAGCATACAACAGGCAACATACTTGCAGACTACTCATTTTCGCGCCTAAGCTCACCTCTTTCAATTATTGCATACAATTATCCATGCATATATTAAATAACACGGTGACATGACGCAGCCTTGCTTAACACCATTTGTTATAACGAAGTATGTAACGATAAAATTGTTTTAACACCACGTTTCATTACCATTAATTACTCTATTTGATTGTGTGTAACCCTTACCTTTCGTACTCAGCTTCATCGGGTCTGAAAATTTGAACAATATTTATTGATGTACAAACTTAAAAAAAAAAAAAAACACCACTTGAGGAATTAATATTCCACATCAAAGAGAATCTATTCAACCTTACTTTTATAAATAGTTTTTTTTTTTAAATATCCAGCATAAAAATACAATAAAATCGTTTTAAACGACGAAAAATCACGGCACGTCCGCAACCCCCATGCTCTTATCGTTAAGAAATAATTCACAAATCCAAATCGCCTTTCTATTTAAATATGCTTACACCGTAACTTTTTACAACTACCAACATTGTTTTTGAACCGGAATGATCTTATCAGCAAAAAAGAAAAAAAAAATCATTTGTATCAACAAATCAGTGCCAACAACATTTAAGATTGCAATAGAGATATACCACAGACAACTATATTAACAAACAAATATTTAGAATCCATAAAAACAATCTATTCTTGGGTGACAGTTTAAATAATTTGTCATTTTGTAATTAAGACACCACGGGGAAAGCTTCTATTGGGCTCGAAACGCGCTAATTAACCTATTTTTTGTTGCAGATGACCACGAGTGATGACTTCATACTGCGATAAAAACAATTAACAAAACACCACGGGCAGATCTGAAGATACCCGCCCATAGCGACTGGAAGAACTTATTCAAATCGAATTTTATTATTTGCGGATAAACGAACCAGTTTAATTTTTGAAGAAAGCCTTTGAATTAGTGAACAAATATTACATTGGTGAACACACATCTTGAGTTTGTGAACTGACCTTGAATTCGGTGATCGGACAAGTTATAAATCAGGCTTCTGTTTGGTATCGGATGCCAGGAGCATAGAAGGCGGCAGGAGTGACCGACACTCCGTAAGTATCTTCACCGGGGTGTACTAAAAAGCTGCAAACTGTTTTACCCGCACTTCAAAACGGCAGCCCTCCATAGAGACCTGCTTTTTGCCAACACGTCGGGTGAGAAATTTAATTTATTACTACTTTCTTAGTTCATTTAAGTAGATATTATTGATGTTTTGAGCTTATATTTAAGTATAATTTCTTTAAAACATTGGTATTCACTTTGTGGCGTCACTGTTATTAAATTAATTAAAAAAATTGTAATCACCACTTAATTAATATATACATATCAATATGTTTAGAAAGCGAAGCTTTCCTAATCAGGAATATACAGAATACTAAAAAATAATAATGTCAAGTAATAAACAAATAATAAACATAGAACACAATAATGTAAGAATAGACAAATTATAAACATAAACAAAAAAATGATTAAAGTAGGTAAGTAATTAATCCAGAATGTTAATAAAATCAATAAAGGTTGTACATATTTGTATGTAAAAATTTTAAACCTTTATTTGTATCAAAGAAATGATTGGTTTTGAAAATATGATTGGCAAATTCAGAATAATTATTATTACTAAAACACCTTAGGTGTTCCTTTAATACTAAACTTTCTTGAAGTCTTTCCTATGTAAAAAAAGGTGCAATCGTTAAAACAGAACAAATAAATTAATTTATAAAAACCCGATTAAAAATATATATATTGATATTTATATAAAAAGCATTGCTTTCGAAACATGTTGATATGTGTTGATAAAGTGGTGAATACAAAGTAATTTTTAATTCATTTACGAAACTATGTTTGACTTGCTACGGTTATAAATAGCCTCGACTTGCTCTAAATTACTGTGGCATCTTAGTTCTCGGTTCAAAATACAAGTCGGCAATAATTGCTACAGTGTACCTACTGTAATCTCAGAATGTGGTGTGTATAAAATTACACTAATAATATTACCCTCGGCAACCGGTTTAAATTATTAGATATTATGTTGGTTAAGTCCGGAAGATCACCTCCGCCGATAACTGTAATATTAATCATAAATGAGCAGTGTACCTACTTGTATTTTTACATAATGTGTTTTCATAAACGGCCATGCAACAAAAAAAAATGATGGCTAAGTATTCCTACACAAGTAGGCACTACTTTTTAGTAGTTAGGTGCGTACATAGGTGGGTGACTGCTAAAATGTACTATTGCACATCAAATTACTTCTATCAAAGGAAAATATTTTATTATTTTAGGGTAAAACCAAACTCACAGGTTTCGTTCCTTCCTTAGTGAGTATATAAAAAATATATTTTAGAAGTGAGCAATTCATGTATAAAATGAGTGGTGTACAAATTACAGGGTTATAGAAAACTATTACAAGGATCGGTACCAATGGCATGTCTCCATGTTATATCTAGTAAGTGGTTATATACGTTATATACGGTTATATACGGTTAGTATAATACATGGTAAAAATTAAAAGGTATATGAAAAAAGTGTATGTGACTTATGTGTCTGAATAGTGCTATGTACTGGAGAGTTGTGATTACGCATTGATGTTACAAGTAATGTTTTTCTTAAATGATGGTAGGGAGTCAAAAAATATATCAAGATTTGGGTTGGGACAAAGATTACTAAATGTTTGGAGAACACGGAAAATTTGTGAATTTGCTGCAGCGTTTGTTTTGTTGTTTAATGTGTAAAATAGTTTGGTGTGGCGAGTACGTTTCGATGGTATGTTAAGTTTAATTTGAGATAGGAGTTCAGTCTATTTCATTATTTATAATTTTATAGAGGAATATAGTCTGTAAAGGGGTGTGTACTACTTTCAACGTGAGAAATAATCAGATCTTGTTTCAAGAAAATAAATGGGCTCTCCGTGGCATTGTTTAGCGACTGAGCTGGTAAGCTACTGTCTTGACATAAAGTATTTATTAAGCCGGGTTTTCCGAGCTTATTTTATAAAAATATTACACTAAATCAACAAAAGATTAGGGCGTGCCCATACACATTTGTCTAAGCCGAAATAATGTTTTTGCTTTCCGTGGGCGATGGAAAACATTTTTGTGTAATGCTTCGAAAAAACATTCCCAGGAGACCTGCCTTTACACTACTTTAGGCAATTGCGCAATTTTGTGGTGAGCTATTTTCCCGACTGATGAACCATTAGTTGGTGAGCAACCATATCAACTTGTGAGCAAGTAGATAGTGAGTTACCGCCACGGATATTGAGTAAACATAATGTAGTAAACTGCCTTCCCAGCTTTTGAGTAATTGGATCGTATTTAGATAGAAAGCTATCGTTCCTTCCTTTGCACAAGTGGATAGGGAGTTATCCTTCCCATTTGCTATTGAACACAAACATAGCTACTTTCCCGGATATCAGATACATGTTGAGCAACTGGATAGTCAACTAACATCGTTCCGGCTATTGAGAACAGGGAAATGAGATATACCTTCCCAATATTTAACAAAATCCTTTATCTATCCATCGATAAGCTTGCATACAACAACGTTCACAAAAAAACATTTATTATTGCCCTCGGGATCGATCATGGACCCCTACTCTTTTCTCGCCGCGCTACTCGCTAGTTAGCTACTGTCCCAGATATTTATCCGCCAGTATATATTATATTTAAGCCACCGTCCCAGCTATTGAGGAAGTGAACAGTGAGCTATCGCTCCGGTTATTGAGTAAATGGATAATGAGCTACCTTTCCAACTCACAACAGACCCCTGTATCTGTTCTGTGAAACGATGTATATTAACAATTACAATATCTCCCCAGGAAACGACCTCGCGCTCCTCATCTGCCCGACTTACAGTGGCGGTTTTATCTAATGAGCGGTTATGCAGTTAACCCCCAAAGAAAAACTACAGCGAACAAGACTCAATTGGATCACGATATTACTACAGTTTGAACAGTGTACCACTACTCGATAGTATTTGTCAGTACTAATTCCTAAGCAGTGCGTCATGACTCCATAGTAAAAAAAATCTACCAGTAGGAACACAGCACGGTCTGAATCCCGGAACGCACATATGGAGCTAAAAACCCAGGGGATAGTTCATATAACATAAATACGGTTTCGATCGGTGTCGGAGCATGAGTCAAAGTCGAAATTCGCTTTTTTGGTGCGCAGCAATAGGGAAATAAAAACAAATACTTTTTTTTGTTTTATGTCTATTTCATCGTGCGAATGCCTGAATATTTTTGCAGTATTTGTGATGACATTCGACTTTAATATGACTTTTTGGTTTTTAATACAAATAGCCATAGTAAAACTTTTTGCATTATAAGAAAAATAGATATTTTTTTAAATGTTATCGCCTTTTTAGTCACCTTTGTGGCAAAATGAATTCAGTCACAAATAAAAACTTATGCTATTTCCCGTTTTACCTAAAAATATTAGGCTGTCTTAAAATATTAAATTTTTATTTTTATATCTAGGTGCCTACCTCTCCCCACAAACTTTTAAAATGGAGTGACTCTAAAATTTATAATATTTGAAGATGAAGAAAATCTGCCGATATTTTTTCTTTTTTTAAATCGCTTTAATGTTAAACTTTCAGTGATAAGCTCACGAACCGCCACTGCCGCCTTGTGAGCTAATGAGCTACCGTCCCGGTAATTTTAAGTCACCTAAGCATTGGTCAAATATAACGTAACAATTCGCCTATCGAGTAAATTGCATAAAAACACAAATCTAAAGATTAAAAACAAATAATACAACCCCTGGGATCGACCCCTCGCCCCTCCGTCACCGCCCCGCTACCTCGCCACGAGCAAGTGAGCTACCGTCCCGGCCACCGAGCCGCCTGTAATTATCATTACGGGAATTCTTTCACATCATTATTGTGATTAAAATAACCAGTAATATTATTTGACGAAGGTGCCCGCCGCGGTACAGAGTAACAAATTACTCGGCGGGGGCCATTTATAAAAATCCAAATTACACCAACATAAATTAGTAAGAAGGAAAGAGTGAGATGTAATTATGGGGAACCGCATTAATATTTATGTCCCTAATTATAAGACCTTTTGAATAATACCTAACGAACGCTGAGTGGTGAGGAGAGGCCAACCAGTGGAGCTACTCGCATTTCTTAATATTTTATTTTAGCACATAAAACCAAAATGCCCAAAACTTACATAAATCAGTATTTATATGGTAATAATAATCACTAAACAGCAACAAATATTATTTCGCAAAAAGTATAATAAAAATGAAAAAGAAGTGAAAGTTCGAACACATATCATAAGGTAGGTGTATTAACTAACTCCTTATGGTCACCTGTGCTGATGGTACATTGTTTTGATACTTAATAAAGGGAATCATCACAATATTGTAAGCAACACATTGCTTTATTAACCATTTGGATTAGCTTGACTTTTAATCCATTATTTTTCTCATTACATATCTTTAAATTACTCATTATGTGTACTGCTGTATGATTTGGCAAAAAAATAAAGCTTCATCACTCATTACGGAATTAACAACGCGAGGTAAAAATTGTTGTTTTGACTTTCTTTCGTTTCTCATCATTCGAGAGGTTTTGCAGTTTCAGTAAACAGGTGTTTGAGTTTATGGCTAACAGAGTCTTACCATTTCGTTATTCACTGTTATAATTTAACTATATTAGTTTAAAAAATAGGTAAAAGTAAGGTAATTGTCTTAATGAACCCTTTTTTGTAGTTATGAAAAAAGTTTGTTTTTTCTTCATTAGGTTTTGTAGTTAATATATTATCGTTCTTGTATTAAATTTGTATGAGTGTAAAACTACATGTTAGGCTATGATGTAAGTGTAATGAGTAAGATTAAGAAACAGGCGTTTAGATGGTTTGGAAATGTACAGTAGATGAACGGAGAAAGGAGAGCAAGGAGAATATATGACGAAAGTGAAAATACCAGAAGAAGTCGGGGATGCTAGAGGAAGACATCGAGCATTCAAGAGGATCAAATGCTTGAGTCGGGTTGTGTCAAGAGTCATAATAACAATAGGGTTTCTATGAATGTGAATGAAACAAGCGGTGTGTGCCGAGACCGAGTTATATGGCGGTTCATCCTATATGCCTACTGCCTACCCCTGCCTGTCATCTGATATAACGTGTGAAGTATAGAAGAATTTTTTTTATTTTTATAAATACGTTGGTGCCTATTTCACTTTAAAAAAATCAGTACCCACCTATGTTAATCTTTTGTCTTATTGGGGGGAAGCGCGTATGCCTATGATCAAAATAAGTTATCGTAAATACAGATTTTTTGCAATATTTTAAAATTCTTATGTTATAGAATTAAAGTTAAAGTAGTTAGACATCGCAGGTGGTTTGATCTCCCGGCGATGAGTTTTTTACTAACCCTTATAGCCAGGTAATAACTATAACGCTCGGGATATAGACCAACGTCGGCTACTAAGGGCAATGAAGGTAAAATTATACCCGTTAATCTACACCTTCCGAGTTATTTATGTTACCTGCTACCTACATTATCGACTTTCTTCAAAACTATTAATGATAGGACAAAAAAAAAATTATCTTAATATATCGGAAAACAATTCATGGTAATATAACACTTTAATTTGTGTATGTATATTAATTATTTTGGATCTAAAAAAAATGATTACTATGGCAACACCAAGGTAATCACTTTATCTTTGAAATGTGCTTTGAAATTCGCGTTTAACAATTTGTTTTAAAGAAAATATGCAAAACGTTGCAAAATAAATTAAATTTATTGTTTTGGTTGATTTTATAATTTTGATCTGATAATTTGATTTTATATTTTATTTATCTAATCCATTACATTTTTTTTCGATACGTGCAATTTCAGAAATACAAAAAAACAGCTTTTAATGTAACTATCTTAATTGCAAAGCGTTAAATAAAATTTAAAAAAAATGAAACGTAAAGTTATCTTAGAATATGACGTACAATCACCTATTTTCGGAAATTACTATACATTTCTGAACACCGTTTAGCCAAAGTAAAACATATGCACTTAAACCACTGTGCCTTTTTAAACTTACTTTTATTTTATTATAAGTTATCCCCGTGTTGCCATTCAAAATCTATTGAAATGTCATAATGTAAGTGCATTTATGATTATTAATTGTTTCGTTTTCCAAATGTTTCGGATCCCCGCTCCCGTCTGGGCTAATAAATTAAAATACGTAATTATATCAAATCCTTTTAGTACTAACACAAGCAGCAAGAAACATCTAATCGTAACGCTCCAATCGCCATTCGCTCGCCGCTTTATATGCGCACTGCGATAAGATCGTGCAATATTAATCTACCCTGAATCAAACGTCTCGATGGATAGAATAGTGCCTCAAAAAACGCACCCGTAATGAACTAGGAACATTCCAATCGAAATGATCTCGGCTAAATGTGTAATTATGACGATTGTATTGTTACGAAATGAATGTATATTACGTTTTTAGTTCAATCCTGTATTGGCCGTTCATCATTAAAATAATTATTGTAATACAGTGCTACCAAAAAGTCAAAGTACCTTTTTTCTTCAGCTGCAGTTACAAAAAAAAAAATCGTAATAACTAATAACCATGACCGATTAACAGGAAGAAACTAATTTTCTTATTAATTGTGTTCAAGTTTAAATTGTAGAACTCCATTTTTATCTAAAGTTTAAAAAAATTAATAATAACTATTATTATTCATTAAAAAAACAGTTTATTTGTAAAAAAAAGTTCTGTTAGGCGATTATCATTACGTTGGACAGCTGTTTCGCCTTCCGAGATCATTATCAAAAACATTATCAAAACTGCGAAATAACAATTACCTAGCAGAACTTTTTTTATAAATTGAGTTATAATAGTTATTATAAAAACAGCTTTTTAAACCAAAAATCACTGAGGAAATAACACGATAGAAGTGTGTTGTCGGCGTGTCAGTGTGTCCGCAGTGAACTCAATTTCCCATCTGCCGAAATTTATTTTTCTTTTTATATACTGAAATCCTTTCTTGAGTCGAAAAGCACCTTGATTATCCTGGTGGTACCAGAAGTCGAATGATATATATATATTTAATGATAAAAGTGTTACATTTATTTGTCAATAACTTATTTTACATGTTTTTATATGAGCAATTGAGAATTACTCATCTATATATTCCGAAATCCGGAGTGCAGCTGGTTTTCAGCAATGCCTGTAGATATCATATACAGTTAAAGTTGTTAATCTTATTTAAAGTCTCCACACTTAAATAAAATGGAATAAAAAAATAGTTTTTATCTTAAATTATTAAAATTACAAAAAATATATTAATATTACAAAATCACTAACACAAGTATCCATTTCATTACTTATCAATTATGATGTTGTGCGGCAACAGTAAAGTCAGCAATCATTCGCTGCTGTCCCTCTTGAAGCACTGCAGCGATGTTGACCTTCGAAGAGATAGTGGTATTTCATTCCAAAGTTTTGATAAGGAATAGCTGTAAATACCCCCAAATACAGCTGTTCAATGTGTGGGGAGAACAACTAAATGGTCTCTTTGGGGTGTGTTCTGTGCATGAGAGTCAGGAATGTATATAAATTGACAGTTAATCCTATCTGTTTTATATCAAATCGGTATAGGTTTCAATTCTAGGGATTAGAAGTTCCCTTTATATATACACATATACATGTTTTTATTCAGTTATCGGCACTGACATTTTAAATATTTTAAAAAAATTTAATTTCAATACATTTTTTTTGTTCATTCGGTGAATATAAATTTACAAACCTAATAAGACATTTTGTATTGTTTTTTTCTTAGTCCTCCCGAATAGGGGTTCCTGTGATGAGGCGGACTAGGTGCTGTTAAAAAAAACTGATTTTAAGCTCCTACGAACTTCATTCTTCTCAAGATGCTCCTTTTCTTCTATTTATTTGAGCCAGGTTTTGATTTTATTTTTGAAATCATTTGCCTTTTTGTTTGTTTTTAATGGCCGGTGGAAGTGAATTATGTACCGTGGTGGAGAGACAATTGTAGTTGCTTTGTCCAAAGCAGTTTTAAATTTAGGAATATTCATAATGTCATTCTGGTTCGCTCTTGTGTGCTAAAAATTAGGTTTCTTCGATTTTTTGAACTTTTGATATGTTTGATTAAAATATTATTTCCAGAATATGCCTTGGGTAATTGGTCACCGAGTTATATATAAAAAAATTCCTTTCAGGGTACATAGCGAGATGCAGGATGTTTTAGTAATGTACAATATCGTAATGTAACTACGTTTAAATCAAAATGGAACTTTTTTTGGCGGTAGTCGCTACCTAATGCGTAATTTTTCGAAAAATATTTTTAATCACTTTTAAAACTACAATCATTTAAAAAGGCCAGATAAGCTTCAGTACCTAAAAAAACTTTTTGTTTTTGTCTACGTATCGCGTTATAAAAGTCGTCCGTATCTATATATAATGATAATTACATTTTAGCATAAGATATGAGGCCCGAATCGCATGAAATAAAGATAAACATCGCAATGATCATGTAATTAAAAACACGGCTAAACGATAATGTTATTTTTATTCATGGTTTCTTCCTCCGTTCTACCTGAGAGTATTAATTTCCTCCATGTTAAGGCGTTAAGAAATAATAACAAACTAAATGGGTCGTGTAACATCGTGTTATTATCTGAACACCCGGTGCTTCGTGTTTTAGGTGAGAAATAGTGGATTTTATGCTTTGATCCTAGTTTTGATAAAAAAAACCTGCAGCACTTGATCGATGCTGTTTAATTCTAGAGATTTCGGTTATTTCTTCCGATTTGAATGTTTATTTAAACTAGTTATTAAGACCCCAGTATTTTCGGGTGATTTATCTGTGCTAAGTGGATGGATTTTCATTTGAAATATGTTTTTTTTTGTTCATGCTTTGGTGTTATTTTCGCATGGCCTATGGCGTTTTGTAGACGGTATCTAAGGTGATTTCTTTTTTTTTCTTTGCGTTACTAATCATGAATTCATTGAAGTTGTTTATTTGATTGTAGCAAAAACGTTACTTGATAAAATGCACTACATATTGCGCCTACTTGATAGGCATCTATATTGTTTAAGATATTTCGAGTACATACCCCGCTTGTTGAATCACGATAAAGATATTTGTGCAAATCCAAATCGCATTTTCGGAGTTAACCATTGCTCCGTTTCGAAGCAGGGATAGGTAGGGAGGACGGACCGCCAAACAACTCGATCTTGACATACACTTCTTGCTTCATTTACATTCAAGCATCGTCTCATACATTCTCTTCTATTATTCCGACTTCTGACATGGCCCGATTCAAGTATTTGATTCACTTGATCGTGCCATGTCTTCCTCGGGCGTCCCCGGCTTCTTCTCCCATTCGCATTCCCGTCATATATTCTCCCTACACTCCTTTCCTCGTTCATTCGCTCCACGTGCCCAAACCATCTAAGCGTCTCTTTCTTAATCTTACCCATTACGCTTGCATCAGCCTTGCATTATTTACGAATGTCAATATTTTTCACACGATCATATATGGTTTTTTCCAGATATTCGCCACAGAGATCTTATTTCTACGTCATTCCGTATACTTTCATCCTTCCTTTACCAATTCCATGCCTCACTGCCATGCATCAGGGTTGGTATCAGCACTCTATTGTAGACTGCTAGCTTCGCTTATTTTTTCTTTTTCAGTTCCACAATTATCTATATAGAATATTCTTCATGAACTCCATGTATGAACAATTTGTAATTTTGTTTTTTTTTTAACGTCGTTCATAGGCTACCTATGCACAAATTCTAAATGAGGTAAAAAAATTCAGATAAATTTTTAGACACGAATTAACAAATTTTATGGACGCAAATATTTTCGCCTCTCATCCCAACGTTATATATATATATTTTATTATTTATTTGAGGAGAAAATACAGATACAGAGAGTAATATTAAAACAATAAACAATATCTGGAGAACTCGCCTGCATCTCGGCTAATTCTCACTGAATAATATAATACAGATAAATTAACCTTTGAAATAATATTTAGACAAGTTAAAGAATTTAAGATTGTGTTAAACAGAATGAAGTTGAAAAAGTGCACAGCGTCTAAATAAAGTAACAGAAGGTAAATAAACTTTGAAAATAATATTTTCAAGAAAGAATAAAGGGAAAAAAAATAATGATTAAATTAAAAATAGTGTTGTACAAAGAAATAATATTAAAAAAAAGTACACAATGAGTTACCACTGTTCGTTGAAGATTGTTTGTTTTTTTTTTATATGAAAACAGCTTTTAATTGTCTCTTAAAAGTACTGCATGTATCAAAGAATATGTCGGAATCCACCAAAGTCAGATTTTGATTGAATAACTCGCACTTCTGATTGGATCCCTGACACCAGCATTTGTGCGCGTCCGGCTAGTGTGGAATAAGTTTTAATAATATTAAGCATGAGCTATGCTCCTTAACCTTTGAAACGCCGAGCTCCCGCGATCTAATACTTCCATAGTATGCGTGAGTCTTGTATTAATACATTTTACATGTACAAGATATGCGTACTTGTTTTTTGCAAAATGTTTTTTTTGTTGTAAATTATACCGCCTTACTAGATAATGTGCATATATATTTCTACAAATTGTACATATGTATATATCAAGTAGTCTCCACAGCTACTTATATTCGAAGAAATAATTATTTGACATTACGTAACGGATACGCCGGCGTTCAACGAATACAAATGTCGCGTTTCCGATGTGTAATTTCGGCACACTAAAAGTTAATACACATTTTTTTGTAAAAAAATTAAGGCAATACTCGTACAATTAGTAAGAAAAAATTGAGAAAGAGAGTAGGTATTGGAATATTTCAAAACATCGATCTCTGTTCGTGTGATGTAAAAACATCTAAAAAGCCTAACAGACAAGCTAAAATGCTTTTCCTTGAAATCATAATTTTTTTCAGTGATAAGTGGGAAATGTGATATTAAGATGTGTGATCGATGACGATGTATCCAAAGCACATCATCAATAAAATCAACAAAATAAAATCAGCAAATCTTGTGAATTCATACAGCATTTTTTTGGTCTTATGAGAATGATCATTTGATGAAGTTATTATTCGAACGGTCAGTGGCTGAGTTGGCATCGCATCTGGGTCCCACTCAGGCGTCGTCTGTTCAATTCCTCGGCTGGCTTAGTCCTCACCATGACACAAGAAACATCTTCTGCTTACTGTGATGGTAGTACGAGATTTTCATATATTGTCTGATTTCTTTTGATAAAACCGATTTAGTTTGAAAATAGTTCAAATTCTCTCTTCTCTGATATTTTTACATTTATAATGTGTTTCCCCGTATTTAAATGATAATGTCTTCTTAATTGATTTATTTAAGCGTGTTATGTTGTTTTGATAATGTGAACATACTGATAAGCGGTGAATTTATAAATTTCGTTACTTCATTAATTAATGTTACATTAGGACCATTCGCTTATTAATTTCTAATTGTTCATGTATGATTATTATATAAGAATACGATCAGGTAGGTATATAATATTGATGGCCTTCATTTATGCACCGTTGATTTTCCATCAGTCAAACAGTAGTTTGGCGTCGAAGGCGCAACTTCGGCCGGCAATGTCAGTAACGCCAGCAGATAATAGGTACAATAAGAGACCACCGCAATTAGTAGGTCCCCACATGGGAATCATTACACAGTTTATTACCGATGACCCGTTAAATGCATCACCGCGCGTGACGCGATCGACGATCAAATTATGGAATGCAACTGCTGCGACTTGCAACTTGAAATGCATCGCGGATTGCAAAAAAATAATATATTAGGTACATGGTCACGCTGAACAATCGTTTCGTTTGATTCAAATTTCAAATTGTTTTTATTTTTTTTATTTTACACTTAATTACGAGTAGTACCTCCTTAAAACACAATTGCCCGCCTTCTTCAATCAAGTTCACCTAATCAATTTTTCAAAATTCCATTAGTCCAGAAGAAATGATACTAGAATCTAAAAATAATTGCGTTAACATACATTAAAAAGTAGGCTACGAAAGTTTCATTACGCCAGAATTCACCGTACAAGAGTTTTTGGTGGGACAAACACAAAGCGTTTCTGCTTTATGGTAAATTTTTATTTTTTCAAGATTCCATGCTACAGTTACAACGCGCAATTTTAATGCAAATTTCATTACGCCATAACTCGTCGCATGATATTTTTTTCTGAGGCAAATAAACGCTTTACAGTAAATTTTCAAATTTTTAATGTACTTTCCGATATTTACAGCTCAAAAACAGCATGCAAAAAACTGCTAGAACATTTGAAAATTAAAAAAATATGAAATAATAATAATAATATATTTATTAATAAATTAATCCAGTAATTTAAAAAAAAAACTTTAAGCTTTTCTTCTATTATAGAAGCGGATGCTTATGTTTAGAAGAGGAGTGAACATCATGATGAAAAGCATATTGGGAATCAATTTGGTTTAAGGAATAAAACTATATAATTTCAGTTGATAGTAAATAGTAAATAGTCGTATATTTTATTGTCAGAAAATACCTCTATATTCAGGTAATCAAAGCCTATTCCATTAAAAAAATGTCAATAACACATGTGAAAGGTCTCAAAGAAAGATGATTAAACTCTATTATTTGAAAGAATACCTTAAGGATTAATGCTGTGATGTGTCTCTGTAATAAGTATAAATATATAATGTACCAGTGATATATATATATTTTTTTTTTTACATGAATTCCGCACAAGAGTCTCAACTGCTCCCAACCGACTGGAGCCAGTGAGACTATGGCATCCCCAATTGGGACATGTTGTGAGGCTGAAGGTATAGGGGAGGGGAAGGAGAAGAGGAAGAGGAAGGTTAGGAAATGCCTGGCTATTCAGATCTGGTCACCAAACACGGCTAAAAGCCATTTCAAGCAACGTTTCAATTCTGAATGGTGGTCTTTCACCAGGGCGATACTGAGAGTATCTTCCACTCTGGAACGTCTTTGTCTTTATTACAAATGCAAATTATGTGTTGTTAATGTACTGTGAATGCTAATTACGTATCTTAAATGTTAAGTATGTGTGTTTCTAAGAACTTTACTGCAAGTTCTGCATGTGATCCCACAATAAGTTTCTTAACTCCTGGGAATACAGTGCATAATGTATTGTATACTTTTTAATAAAATGTCATTTTACATAAAATTGAGAATATTTATTAATTGTAATAATTCAATTATATATGATAAATTCATACTTTTTAGTAAGATAATAAAATCGCCATTTTAAAATTCAGTGCACAATTCATACCTGAACTTGAAAAACTAGACTCTGCCTACATTTGCTCATAGATCAATGATGCGCGCCACTACCTACTATGTATCGCGTTCTTTTTTTGAACACAAAACCTTTTTTTGTTTTTGTATTGTACACAAAACCATTGTAAAATGTTAAAATATTGAAAAGCCCAAAGTTCCTTAACTCTTGAGAATACAATGGATAATGTTTTGTATACTTTTTAATAAAAAAATAAATAAACATTCGAGGGTACATTTTACACAACGCGAAATTTTCAGTAGGAACCTACTTGAAAGTATTTTACCTCCATAATGTGTAGGTAGTTACAATCAACAAGTGTTTTACGTGTCGCTCTGGTTCGCCTATCCACCGGGTAGCTCGGTACTTGTTAAATTGAAATGCGTTTATGTGCTGCGGACATAATTAAGTATTTAATTTACCATTATGCCATGTTAATTCATTCTCGTATCTAGGCACTCAAGTAGGTGATTGCAAAAGGCACGATTCACAATGTTGGTGTGCTATTATGCCCGCGTTACGTAATTAGCGATTTACTTTGTCGAAAACGCCACTGTACACTAATAAATTAAAGTGATTAACCATCGTGAATCATGCTATGCATCGATGTGGGCTTGATTATGGTACATTGCATTCATTGAACAAAGGTGTAATATTACATACTTTTCTCTAAATTCTTTCAGTAAGATCAATCCTGTGGTACAAAATTATATTTCAACGCATTAATAACATTAAAATTGAGACGAGTATTGTAAGTGTGCTCTAGTCTATTTGTATTATATATAGGGTTATTAATCTGGTATTTCAATATTATAATAATTATTATTTTTAGTAAACTTAATGCGGTTTTCGGTGTACAGTTAGAGTAGATGGTGTGTGAAGGTTCTTTTTAAGGAATATAAATAATTAACCCGAATCAAGACTACATAGTAGGAAGGAAGAAACACAGAAGCCAACAGCTCAGTTGTATAATGATCTGTCCAGAAAAAATAACTGGTATCCCAAATTACCTGTATTTAACCTGAAATAATTACATTTTGGTCGAAAAGTTCAATGTATGGATAGGGAAAATTGGGAATTGATTTTGTATGGGAGGGTTGCCTCCTGATAAGCACTTACATTCAAAATACATAGATGGCCCATACATTATGGAACATTGCAAATACTGTCCCTATAAAACCACTCTTTTGATTGATCAGGGAGATATAACAATATTCGTGAGGTGTCAGAATTCCGTAACACTGCAACCCAATCCGCAAGAATGATATGCAATAGTCTGGGTACAGTGGGTGGCGGTAGTTCGGGGGGGTGGGGTCCAAGGTCAGCGGTGGTCAGAAATGTTGGAGAAGGAAGTCGGTAGAAGTAGGGTAAGACGGGGCCGTCGAGGTAGAGAAGTGTTGTCGTGGCGAGAGTTACTGGCTGACTGACAAATAGCCTTTTTTGCGGCCTATTTGTACCCCAAGCCAGGCGGCTAACCCGAGTGCTCATGTTGGGATTTTGCAGCGCCATATTTTCATGCCGGTAGCGTCGCGAAAGTTTTTCCGATAAAACATATCTCTCTCGCACTGCGTTGCCTCGCTCTTTAGTTTATTTTGTCATTCTTAATAAGCAGTGACGGGACACTTCCCACCACCTGCACAATATATTTCATAAGTTTGCACCAAATAAAATGACAGCTAGGGGAACCGGGCCAGTCACGAACATCAAACATATATGTTCCACTTGGACCCGGCCCCGTACAAGTGCTGACAATATAATAATAATATAAAACTGTCGCCGCGCCAAACATCGCGAAAGAGGCGAAAACATTCGACACGGTATTAGTTTTAATTAATTCATATTTATATTATTACTTTTAAATGCATAGAAGTAATAGACAGTAAACCTCATATTAACAACTTTACTTTAGTCCCTACGTAGTTATTAAACAAAGAGATTGTAGCTCCGTGATACAATCAAAATAATTGTATTCATTCTACTTTTTACCGTGAACTCGTCTAGAGCCGAACACTACAATGGTAATTAGTGTTTGAAAACAAAAACTTATGCATCATTAGGATAATGATGCACTCTGAGGGAGGTGTCTCTACTCTGAACCAAAACAATAAAACATCAGTGCTTACTTACACAATAATCACTTGTGATGCTGCTATATTCGTAGTCAACGTAATAATACGTGTAGGCCTTTTGAGAAATACCTAACACTTGTTTTTAATAAGTTTAGTTATACGACTTATTCCGGACACCTCGGAGGTTTTTAAAAAATAAATATCGTAGTAATAGTTAAGGGGATCCAAATGCACTGTAAACAAAAAAATTACAATACGTATGATGCAGTAGCTCTTATCTTAAAGGGGCCAGTGCCAAAAAATACATTAAAACTATATATGCATTTCCGTACATTTTTTCCATTCCTTTCCAGGCGTTCAACACCTACGATTGTGTGGGAATCTCTACTTTGGCCCTATTTGAAATGAAAATGGAAGGATGCGAACGATAGATTGACTTATATTTTAAGGGGATCCACTTCCTTAAATTAGAACGGAATCACGCACTCCTTATGCAGGTGGCAAATAGGTTAAACCGCATGTTTCGATTTACGTATAAAAACATCTCCGAAATGCGTGTTTTATTTTAAATTTAAAGATCAGGCATAAACATTAAAATGTTTTTTGGTCGTATTCTGAAAAACTTAAAATTCAATACCACTGTTTATTTTATTATTATTGCGCAATAATAAAACATTAATCAAAGCTATTTGCGTTTGCCAAAACTATCGTCGTTTTAACAAGATGCATGAATGCGAACAATGTGCTTTCAAATTGATTATAATTGTAAAGGTGTAATTGTGCGAAATCGTCCGTTTACGGAAAATGTGAACAAATCCACTAATGCTGGGATTAAACTCATTACCAAACACAGTTTAAACTAATTTGATTATTAAACGTTATACCCGTTATTTATGGCCGGCTGATGATTGCATGGACCGTTCGCCGAATATTTTAGTATTTACGGGCCGATTATTGCTCTGGTCACACCGATAGCGAGAGTCGTCCGATGATGTACATCAGAGTTTCCAAAACTGTTTTTTCCATGACTTGGCTGTTTTTACATATCTCTTTCGTAACCCACTCAACTTTTTACCTGGGCCATGGGTAAAATAAAACGTATTATTTTCAACTTCAAAAGACGTAAAATTACTTTGTGGGGTGATGTTTATTTTATTTATTTATAAAATACATGATATTTAATGGAGACATTTATATGGAGTATATACTTTAGAGTATAGTTACTTTGAATGAGGTCTAGTGTAAATATACACCTACACAACATTTTCAAACATAATATAGGCTTCGAGGGAAATTATTTCTGCTAGGACCTCCCGAGTGGAGTGAACGTCATAAAAAAATTTCTTACTTCGCTTACAGAAGCGACCATGACTCACTTTTCTTTTCGTTGGTAAAATTTAAGCAATTTAAATGTCATTACAGTATTCATAAATATTTTATAATAAAGAAAACTAACTAATTAAATAACTTACTAATCATCACGCCATTTCCCTGCAGGGGTAGGCAGAGAGGACGGACCACCAAACAACTCGATCTTGGCATACACTTCTTGCTTCATTCACATTCATTCAACGCATCATGCATTCTCTTCTGTTATTACGACTTCTGACATGGCCCGACTCAAGTATTTGATTTAATTCATCATGCCATGTCTTCCTCGGATATCGCCGGCTTGTTCTTTCATTCGCATTCGCGTCATATATTATACTTAAACTCCTTTCTTCATTCATTCGCCCTACATGCCCATAAAATAACTATTCTCTTAAAAAGATGTAAAAAAATTATCCCATTACGATACAAATTTGAAGAAATATATGTTGTCATTGAGAAGTGTTATCCTGTTAACAATTCATTTATCTAGAAAAAAGGGCTCGTCTCGATTAATTGATTCAGCATCATTCACATGTATGGTAAAGCTTAGTGAAAACTTTAAACTAAATAACCGCTACCTGACCAAAGCATTCAGGTTTTTGTTTTTTATGCGACCCGTCATTTTTCTTTTGTGGAGTGGTTCATTTGGGAAACGCTGAAATACATAATTTGTTACTGCGACACTTTAATCCGACTAAACATGCTTACATTTGTTTCTGGATTCAAACAATGAACACTATTACTATTCAGCTTCTTCTTCGTATGGCGGAGGAGGTTTGATGGAGGTCATAGTGGAATGCTGAGGTTATTCAGCCAGTCGACGGCATCGGGAGTCACTTGTCAAAGATATGCCATTGAAGGGGACATTCTTTTACGGTGTGTTCTGTTGTTTGAATATGTATACAGTTTGGAATTCTTTAGGCCGCATGTATGCATTATATACAACCTGTACAACGGCTGTGACTGCACCGAATGTGGTTTAATAAGGTCCACGTCTTCCGTGGGAGAAAGAACCCTGGCAATTTAATACTAGGGTTTACAACAAGGTGCTTGTTTTTCACGTCCGAGGTCTGCCACCGAGTTCGCCACGACTCACCAGGGAGAGTCGTGATAGAAGCAGTCTATCGCTTTCAATCCAAAAATTCTTGGATGTCAGGCGGGTACCCGAGAGGTTTTCAAGGTCATCTTGAAGTGGAAAATTACTATTCACGGCCATTTGTATTCGCTGGGGGTTGCTGTATCTCGTCTTACAGTGGCGGCGCGATGTTCGAGAGGACAGGGAGTCGATTTGTAGCGGGTCCATTAACTCTCCTTATTTGAACGACTTCTTAATATCATATAAGATTTGAAAGAAAATTATTTGGTTTTTATTTTAGGCTTGGGTTATGAGGGTATTCTAAACAAAATTATACTAATGGCAGGTAAATTTCACAACAGTTGCAATTTTAAAGTTTCTTATAGTCTTTTTTTATTTTAATAACCATATTATTAAACCCACTAAAATTGTGGTGAATTAATTCCTATAAGTGTACAAAGGAATTTCCACACTGTTTCTAACACTTTTATTACGGTGAAGATGTGAGAGTCTTTGATTGCACTGACCTTTTCTTTCTTCATTTTTCTCTTACCGTAGAATTCATCTAATTTAAAAAATCCCCCCTTCAACCGTATATTTCTCCCTGATGAGAGATGTACTTTCCTCTGCATCGTTAAATGTATTTAATTAAATAGTATAAGTAAAAAAAAAAAAATTTATAAGTGAATTAAAAAAATGAATGTACACAGATATCAACATGTCTCGAAAGCAATACTTTCGTCATCAGGAATATATAGAATACTAAAAAACAATAATGTCATAAAACGATGATAAGAATTAATAGACAAATTATAAACAAATTAGAAAAAAATAGCTATCTCTTGACTCTATTTTTGTATTGATATTAATAAAAAAAAAATTATCTCTAATAAAAAATTTGGTATTCAGTGTTTTATAATATTTTCTTATTAATATTTTTGATTAATTGCTTTCCTACTATAATCAATTTTTGTTCATGTTTATAATTTTTCTATTCTTACATTATTGTGTTCTATGTTTATCATTTGTCTATACTAGACAATTATTATTTTGTATTATTCTATATATTCCTGAAGAAGAAAGTATCGATTTCGAAACACGTTGATATGCATATATTAATAAAGTGGTGATTTCAAGGTAATTTTTAAATAATTTATTAAAAATGACGCAGTAAATTGAATGTCAACCTTTTGAAGAAATTATAAACAAGAATAATATATATTTCAATTTCAAATAATGGATACACGCTTGAAGGCCGACGACTCAATGTAAATAAAACAGAAAACCACTTCTCGTGGGCGTTATAAAAACATTTATTCCCATACGAATGAATCGGTTAACTTTTAAAAGAGAAATTCTTTGAAGATAAACCTGCAGCGTGAAAACAAAATAAAGAAAATGTAAACAAGCGCCCTCTATGTATACGAAACATGTTTACATTCATGAATCCCTCCGCACACACACGTTCCAATGAATTGAGCTCACCGAAAAGCTAGCGGCATACTTTTCCATGCCTCAAAGATATTCAGTGGAATCCCTGACCTACGCTACATAGCGGAAAAGGTGAAAGGCGAAAAAGCCGTAGAACGAAACGGGCTACGATCTTTGCGTCTCCCTTGTACGCGTCGTAGACTTTGGAGCTACGCCGTAGGTGAATGCTACACAATCGTCCGTGATTGCTCGGCGGGGAAGAAGGGGGCGACGGGAGGGTAGATGGGTCGGGGGAGTTGTACGGAACAGCTGTTTCTACTTGGGGGTCAAGGCCCCTTGGGTTGTATACTTGTTGGGTTTTTATCTTTGGATTGCGCTAGGGTGGATTGCGGATAGCACGCTCTCCCCCGCTCGGGAGGCAATGTTTTTAAATCACTTTGCCGAGGATAAGGGATTTTTCTGACGCTTGCGGTTTACCTTGAATTTTTTCGTGCGATTCTTTTTGAAATTTAAGTGCTTTTCTCGTTTTAAGGCAAAACACACATTTATGAAACTCGAAGGAGCTTAAAATTTTTAACGTATTGTGCAATTTCTTGAATGCTTTCATTTATACCCGCCAAGATAGATATCGCTGTAAACAATGAATTATTTACATCGAAACGTTTAGCACTGAGATGTTTATTGCTATACGAGTATATATCGACTAAGTAGGTAACTAATCAATTATACAGATCTATACATATTTATGTCTATTGCGTTTTTACTAGGCTGCACAACTAGTGAAGTTCACACATAAAATGTTAACATGTTGATAGTGAAATCAAAAAGAAAAAAAATTCTGCTATATGCATCTAGTTTCTAAGATACTAAAATAATGTATGTACCTACATAGATAAGGCCAAATAAAACTACCTGCCTACATAAAAATAATACATTATAAAATATTGTTAACGAAATAAATGAAAGAATAAAGAAAGAAAATTAAATGAGAAAAATCCCTTCATGACGCTCGATACCATTTTTAACTGAAATTTGACCTACGGCCCGATTTCGCCGTTTTATAAACGTTCGTCAGATTACCGGTCATTTGACAGCTGTTATTTCTTGCCCGGTGATCACTTATTTGAAGCCGTGCACCGTTTTAATTAAAAAGACAATATATAATTTGCATCTGTGAAATGGATTCCTCATCGAGCAGTGAAAGTGATGGCGAGCGAAATGCAATTATTCGATACAAAAAAAAACGGTTGGTTAACGTTTCGTTACCGAAACGGTTCATTACGTAACAGAAATTTGATAGTTCGTTTATAAAACTAGCCTTAAAAATTTATAACACATAGCAGGGGCAGAATGTTCGTAATTAACCTTCTTTGTAAAATTTTTAATAAAGTGTTTCTTAATAGCGGGGAAAATCAATTTAGTAAATTCACCATCTTTATGATTCATATAAGGGTAACTGTGTCATTGTTAAAACCACGATGAGTCAGGTATGATCAACCCCTAGCATCGTTCCCAGCTTGCTTGACGAATACGCTAACACTTGCAGTATGTTAAAGGTTTGGCGTTAGCCCGAGAAGATTTCCGTAGTTGTTTTTTGATGTTGATGAAGTCATCACGGAAGCTATTATAAGATTTTTTAATTGAAACTGCTAAGAGTTTTATTCCATGAGCGGAGAACAGCATCGGTCAAATGAGAACATTGATAAAGGAATAAAAATTAAACCAGATGGTTTTTATGACAATAACAATGATTCAACTTCCTAACATTGACAGCTACCTCAATATTTATTTATTTATTATATTATATACGCCCTATGAGCTTTTATATATTCGGTTAATTACAATAGTCACATAGGTGCAAAACACATCACAGTAGACATAGATAAAACAGATAGACACAGTAGTACGAGTACATAGATAAAATAGATAGCCTTCATGAAATACAACAACTAAATATTTCATTTGTCTCACGAACAAATACAGGAATAACATAATGTAAGTGTCATTCCAAATAATTAGCTACAGAGGCGAATATTCAAATCATACCTCACATTCACTGATATACGTAGCTAATTGGAATGACACTTACATTATGTTATTCCTGTATTTGTTCGTGTATTATAACAGGCAATATGCCCAAAACTTGCATACATGAATGTTTAAAAATTAACAATATTGAAAAGTATGCAATAATCGTCTGTTTGTATTGGTATTACGAGTAGTTGCACATATCTACTATGCCTGAAAATGTATAACCTTCTGCGTGAAGTCTAGGTACGAGAGAATTTTTGAAGGACTCAGTACTGAAATTATTGTTACAATTCTTCTTAACTTTCCAACCATCACGCTGTTTCACTGCTGGGGTAATAATAATAATAATAATAATTGGATCACTTGTATAGCGCCGTTTTTATGAAAAATCACCTCAACGGCGCTGTACAAATATTAGTTCCTATTCTTTATCTAATTATGCACACAGATACAGAAAAACATACTTACCTGGCAGGTCGCTTCATATGAACACAGTTTTATTAGAAAATTAAAGTATGGAGATGATAGTTTTCCAGGGGTAGGCAGTGAGGATGGACTGCCAAACAACTCGGTCTGTTTTTTTTATTTTTTTTTTACACAATAAGTCCACATAAGAAGCCGTGAGGAAAATAATTTCACTCAGGGCCTATGTTATCTTTGGGGATGCTCTCCGGAGCGTTTTTTAAGGAAAGGTAGGAGAGGAATTTCTGGGTAGGAAAAAGGTATTAGAGGTAGGTAGGGACAGGACGTATTAATCCATCCCTTCCACTGCGGTGCCAGGTGATGGGTCGAGAGAGTTCGACCGTATAGGTCAAAGGATCTCCCTCCTCCGGCCTCTCTCGATCCGGTCGGCCATGCAGCTGGTGGGCAGACGCATTCGCCGCCGAGACCTAGACAGATCTCACCCGATGAACCCGGACACCGCTGGTTAGTAACCAAACGTAGCGAACCACTTTGGGTGACCTACGGCTGAGGTGTTGGTTATTCAATGAATGGTTTCCGGGGCGGCCGTGCGCACACCCGCCTTCCAAATTGAATATCTTACGTATCCTTCCGTTATTCTGACTTTTGATATGGCCCGAAATCATAATAACAATATTTATTTGAAACACACATTATTTTACAAAAATATTTATGAAGGCTTTGACTAGACAAACCCCGTTTTAGGACAGTCAAATTGATAAGTTTAGTTCATATGAATATTCACATACATGAAAGAATCCAGGAAATTTATAAAAAAAAATTCTGTTGTTTTTTATGTTTTTGTTTTTAAAGTATGATGAATTTTTAAAATTTATTGTACAGTAATAATGAATTACAAATGAGATGTAAAAGTTTAAAGTATAAAAATTTTTGATTTGATTCACTTGTTCGTGCCATGTCTTATTCGGGCGTTGGCAAATTCTTCTACTATTCACATTCGCGTCATACATTCTTCTTATACTTTGTCTAATGATGCCATCTTACGTTGAATATTTGTAATAAATAAAAGTATGTAAAATCTTTACACTGGTACGAGTGAGGTTCCGCAAAGTTGTTTCGGTTTATAACCTGCAATATAAAGATTGTCCATATGATAGCCAACCCCAAATAGGAGAGGGCATCAGAAGAAGAAAAGTAAACACTTTTAGAATTGATTTCCTGAATCATTTCAGGCACTTAAATGTGTTTTATTCATAGAACTCAATTTAAAAAAAAAATTAAAGCAGTTAAATTAAAATCAATTTTAATAATGTTATTATTACGTTAAAACTGTGGTTAGGCCACGTTAAGATGACTTATTTATGTGATTCTATTTACCCCCACCCAAGTTCAATTTTTTCAAACTTCGCAAAACATCTATTAGTGAATAATCACGTCCTGCTTCACAGCCATGAGGCTGAACCCTTACATATAGAAAGAAAGGATCTCAGATTAAATTTACTTGAACAATTAAAAATTAATAAACGAACGAATGATCCCAATAACGATTAATTAACCAAGAAAAAATATATAATCCTCACTTAAACTACAATAATAGAACACATTTAAATAAATCAATAGCATTCTTATCATTTTAAAACAATTAAGAAACCACTACCATTTTATGTGGGAAAAACAGATTTCTACTGTAAGTACCTCGACGAATACAGAATATATTATCACAATTACTTTCTCAGTAAATCAGTTTAATCGGTAATAAATCATTTTAGGCACCATGAAAATTGAAAATAGATAGGGGTAAATGAAATCACGTACAAAAATGAAAATGACTTTTAACGCCGAAACAGCTGTCAAAAAAAACTAAATACTTTCAGAACTTAATAATGATATTGTTAAATTAATTTTTTTTAAATAATTTGAGATACCTTACCTTGTAAATTTATTCACACCTGGCGACACTGCACACACGAACGATAGACTTGACAAATATGAATAACTTGTATGTTTGCTTGTATCAATGAAGTGGTCCAGTGGGATGGTTAATGCGGGCGTGACACGCGATTCGCTTGTCACACGGGTTTAATTCACAAAGTCACCGCGCGAGGGCACCTGGCTGCGACGCGTCTGGAAGACATAAAAATGAATCCCCGCAAAGCCTATTTCTGTCGCCTCGCAATAACATGCATTTAATTAACGAGAAATAAGTCTTGATGTTAACTAGGTAACTACCTACTACATTGCGGTAGGAAGAAAAGGGAGAGGTCTTCCTAGTAACGGTTTAAAGAAGATGCATATTAATATTGCGATTTAATTAAAGCTTATTTTTTATTCAATTCAGAAAACTGTTTTACAGTAAGAACCAACTGTCCCATTGGGAAGTTCCTGTTTTAGGACAGTCACATTGAGAGGCTTTGTTCATATTGTATAATATATGAGGGAAAAAAAATAAACATAGTGCAATAGAAAAAAGTATAGATACATTATATATTACATAACAGTTAATTTGATTGAAGAGTGAAGTTAGATGGGTAATGGTTATAGAATGTATTTAATATTTTGTACCAAATACCGAAACATGCATCAAATGTGGTGTTTCTTATTAAACAAAATTGATATAATATTTTAGCATCTCATATCTCAAAAAACATCATTTAAAAATTAAAAAATAAATAAAATTTTCCCTTTTTGATTACGTACAGTACACAGTATATGCACATAAACGCACGTATAAACACACAACACATACATGCATGCACATGCACATGTGTATATCTGCAAGTGTGGTAGGTTAAAAGTAAAATGTTTGCTGGACTTCAATAAGTAAAATGTTAATAAAAATAAAAGTAAAGAATGTAATGGATAGTATGAATTAAATAAACTTATTTGTAATAAATTTAGTTACTAGGTAGGTGGAAGTTGATTTTTGAATTATCGTGATTAGCAATCACAAAGCTGATAACGTTCGAGAAATCGTAAGAGGGGCATAATTATAGAATGCAACAATAATGGAAAAGATAAATAAATATAGTACAATGAAGTTGTTATGACAATCTTTTGAAAACTGAACATTTCTAGTATATATTTAGTTTCTAATTATTAAAAAAAATAATAATTTAACTCTCAGTCATCCTATGTTCGCTTTTGACTCTCTCTAAACCAAGAAGCCAATCATAGATTAATTTGAGCACATCAATTGTACTTTCCGATTTTCATGTGTCGGCTATACATCTTGAACATTTTTTTTTATTATGTGAGAGTTGAGTAGATTTTTTTAATAATATGTTATGCTAGTATTTGGACAATGAACGTGCCTTATTTTTAATAGCTTATTTCGCACTCTGGTAACTAAACTGTCGTAAATAATACATATATCGACCCCTCGTACATAAAGTATCGTAACTTTACGAGAGAATGGTTTAAAGAGACAGACTTTTGGTTTAGGTTGAGCTTTTGATCATTTTTCACCAAATTTGGAACGTAATTGACAATGGAGGTCTCAAATTTGATGGAAACAATAAAAAAATAGATTTGCACCGAACTTCTGTCTCTCTAAACCAGTCTCCTGTAATTTTACGATTTTTAAGTAACGGTACTTTACGTAGGAGGGGTCGATATGTAACCCTGGGATAATTAAGCCCGAAGTTTTGCATTTTCACTACTTTCGTTTATAGATACACATTTTCGTTATTATTATTTTTTAATTTTTCAGTTACTCCACACAGTAGGTCCTGAGGGAAATAATTTCACATAAGGTCTATGTCATATTTGGGGATGCTGTGTATAGGATACATGTATTAATGAATTATTTATTTAAAACGAAAGATAAACATTTCCAGGTTAAGAATAACCTGACAGTATTTATAAATCTCCTACTACCATCACAGTAAGTGGAAGATGTTGCTTGTGTCGTAATGGAGGACTTAGCCAGCCGAGGAATTAAACTCACGATGCCTGGGTGCGGACCCAGAAGCGATGCCAACTCAGCCACTGATCGGTCGATATATACGAGTACATGAATGGAGAATTTGGTATCGACGTAATATGTGGATTACATTTAAAAATAATGAATAATAAGTTTACGGCGACTAATATGACTGTGCGCTAACTATTCTGACAACGAAAAGTTCGTTGTCAAATATCCCAGTTGATATATTTTGACTGATGGTATTGTGGTTGCGGGAGTGGGATTTGTGGCTGTATGTTATTGTATTTTGACTGATGGTATTGTGGTTGCGGGAGTGGGATTTGTGGCTGTATGTTATTGTATTTTGACTGATGGTATTGTGGTTGCGGGAGTGGGATTTGTGGCTGTATGTTATTGTATTTTGACTGATGGTATTGTGGTTGCGGGAGTGGGATTTGTGGCTGTATGTTATTGTATTTTGACTGATGGTATTGTGGTTTGGGAGTGGGATTTGTGGCTGTATGTTATTGTATTTTGACTGATGGTATTGTGGTTGCGGGAGTGGGATTTGTGGCTGTATGTTATTGTATTTTGACTGATGGTATTGTGGTTGCGGGAGTGGGATTTGTGGCTGTATGTTATTGTATTTTGACTGATGGTATTGTGGTTGCGGAGTGGGATTTGTGGCTGTATGTTATTGTATTTTGACTGATGGTATTGGGGTTGCGGGAGTGGGATTTGTGGCTGTATGTTATTGTATTTTGATAGCTTTAAATATTTTTGACAATCTTATACTTAATATCTACAGACGGGTTTTATATTAATTTCTAAAATTAATATTATGTTATTTTTTTAACATCTTTCAGGAACAAGAGAACAGAATTTCTAAAAGGGGGCGGTTCTGGGGCATAATAATAAATAATAATAATTGGATTAATAATAAATAGCGCCGTTTTCGTAGTACAATCACCCCAAGGGCGTTTTACAATTAATTTATATAACACATCACTTTACATATACCTTACAATTAAAATTTATTACAAATGGCTTATAAGAAAGACTTATAACTATTTACTTACAACTAACACTTATGGCAGGGGATTAACTACTGAGACTTATAATTAGTGACTTACAAATAAAAGTTATAGCTAGTGACTTACAATTTGGACTTAAGTAGGTATAACTAGAATATAAACCTAACGCATATAAAAACCTAGTATATATCTATGACCAAGTGCATATTTTATACACAATACTGCAAAATGACTTAAAACTAGAGTCTTACAACTAACATATCTATTTATAATAATATAAATACCCTTTATTATTATCGCTCGTTCTGTCAGTGATAAAGCATACAAAAGTAAAGGCGTAATAAGTGTTATTGAAATTAAAGAAGGTAATCTGGGCGGTAGAAGATAAATAGGCATAAAGTAATTCCTTTGGGCTGAGTACTCCCCCACATGATAGAATCAGAGTCTCGTTGATGCATGAAAAGAAAGGGTAGCCAAATTATTTAATGTGGCGTAAGTTATGTTTGCAATTTAATTTATTGATACTTAATGTATTTCTTTTGAAAATTTGCTAAATGGTAGAAAATCATATTCCACACCTTTGGCGAAAATGTATGTATTAACACCGTACGTGGCTAAAAAAGTGGGAAATAATTCGAACACTTTTTATGATTATACTTTTTTTTAAATTATTAAAATTATGTTCATTATGTTAAATTTAATTTATCACGATTGGAACGTATTTCAATATTACCTCATATCATGATGATTCCTGGAAAAATAACCCATTACCTATCGTGTACCCGAGAGCCGTAAGTCAGTTACCATAATAAAAACAAATTCCTATAAATTAATTTACGTAATTATTTCTTATTATAATCTTGAACAGAACAATAGATAATAATGTTTAGTTTATGTTACGTACTGCGTAAGAATATTGTTTAGTGAAATGCTGGTTATATTTTTAATTTATTGGCGGCATTGGTTAAGTGTGGTAATTATCTAATAAAATCACAGCAATTTTTACCAACATGGAAATTAAGGTGAAAGAAACAGGTTTTGAACGCGGGTGGGCATTTTAATGTTACTTGGCGACGCTCTCACAATGCTTGGTTTCTTTTTATTATTTTTATTTGTGAATTACATGTAAGAATTGTTTGCAGGTAATCAACCCACTGACCTTCTTGCAAGAAAATGTAGTCAGTACTCGTAAAATCATAAAAAAAATATGCACATTTCACGATGTTAAATTATGTTGAATAAAAATAATAGGTAAATACCTTATTTAGTATTATTTTGTAACAGTTAAATTAATAGTTTAATACTTTAAACAAATATTTCAGTAAACTGTTATCAATTTCTTGATCGTGCCATGTCTTCCTCGGGCGTCCCCGGCTTCTTCTTCCATTCACATTCGCGTCATACATTCTTCTTACACTCCTTTCTTCGTTCATTCGCTCCACATGCCCAAACCATCTAAGCGTCCCTTTCTTAATCTTACTCATTAGGCTTACATCAGCCTTGCATTCTTTACGAATTTCAATATTTTTCACACGATCATACATGGTTTTACCACGTTTATTCTTTGTCCATATTTGTTTCTATGCTTAGGAATCATTCATTAAAATTGAGACGAGTATTGGAAGTGTGCTCTAGTCTATTTGTATTATATATATAGGGTCAGTAATGTGGTAAAATATAATTTTGAACCATAGAATTGCACTTACTGAAATAATTTTGAGACTCTGAGAATTGAGTGAGAACTGAGAATTTTGAGATTTTGACAAATAAACATAATTTTCTTGAAAATTTAACGTTTCATTCATATATATACTTTCCGGATGGAGAATAAATTTGCCCAAAAATACAAACTATTCAATTTAAAAAAAAAATTACCTGTAAAATTTGTCAGTAAAATATATCGGTGTCCGCTTTCAATTCTTAGACTTATAGCTTGTAATGGAATTAAACGAGATTTCTGTTATTAATGTTTTAATTACAAGCCCCAATGAGGGAAATGAAGTAAAATAGTATTAATTTGAAAATACTAAGTAAATTATATGAATAAACAAACTTCATTAAACCTTTCGTTTTTAAAAATGTATTCATCTTCCTAGAAATAATAATTGCGCTTCTGTTAAATAAAAAAAATCAATTTTTCAGCTGTTAATACTGAATAAAACCACCGCTTGTTAAGTATGTACCGGGAGCATAGAAGTAAAGAGGTGGGAAGAGGATCATTGCGGAGGGTGAGGATACCCTTGAGGGGACTCGTACTCCCCCACACACTCAAGGTCGTGTTTATCTTTTGGATCTGTGCTGTGATGCGTAGTGGAGATTTGATTTTTAACCGTTCTGAAGCGAATTTCAATTTTTTTATGGACACTTTTCATATTTTTTTGTGCATAAAAAATTAAAACACCTATTTTTTTAATAAATCAATTAAAAAAATACTTTTTATTCTCCACTTACATATTTTGTATTCTATATATTCCCGATGAAGAAAGCATCGCTTTCGAAACATGTTGATATCTATGTATATTAATGATGTGATGAATATAAAAATTGATTTTTTAATTAATTTATTAATAATGACGCCACAAAGTGAGTCCCAATCTTTTGAAGAACTATTTTTTTTTATTTATCTTAAAACACACCTGCATTGGTTACATGTATTCTAATATGAACATAATATCAACACATAAACATTTTTATAATTTAAGTCATAATATAAAATTAAGAATTACAAATCAAACATTAAAAATTACGACACTATTTCGTCACTTCCTTCTTTTATGTTGGCCGGTGTTTCTTGGAAGATCTTAATGGCTCTATATAATAACAAGTTGTGCGATTTTGTTTTCTTTCGAAAGGGAAGTCTTGTTTTATTTCATCTTCTTGTAGGGTGGTTATATTTGTGTTGATGTTTATTATTTTTTCTCAAGAATTCAGAATTTTTTGGCCGTTAAACATTTAAGAAAAAAAACTACTACATTTAAGTATTAATTTGCTTAAAAGACAGTATGTTTAGATCCTTTGATTATTTAATTCATTGAACGTTTTAGAAGAATAAACAAGACAACGTAATCATTTATAATATAATTGATATTAGTATTCAATGATATAAAATACCTACACATATTCGTAATATAATATTGAATAAAGATTTGTACTTTGTAACCATACAAAAATTGTTTTTTTTCTTTATGTTTGTGTAGAGAGTAAATGGGTACGTAGAGTAAAGGTTAAGAAAGTGACTAATTTTAATATAAACGTATAATTTTGTTTTGAACCATTTCAATTATCTATAATAATATTGACCTGTTTCGGAATTACCCTTCTTCCATCAGGAATATATTAAAACTAAACTACGATATAAAATAATGATAGATATAATGAATATCTAGTTGTTGGAGTGGGAGCCGACCAAGGGGGAAGAGGGAATTAGGGTTTTTTAGGAATGAAGTGATTCACTGGAAAAATATCTAAAAGAGGACTATACGACAAATTTACTTGGTTATTTATTATACTAGAATGATTATTTACGGAATTTATAATTTCTAATACTTCTAAATTATCTAATTTTTTGCCTTCATTATTACGGTGAAGAATTTGAACTATTTAGTATCTTTATTAAAAATATGATCGATTGAAATGAGATGATTGGTAAACTCTAAAAAAATATTGTTATTTAAACATTTTAAGTGAATCGCATTGTTCCTCGAAAAAATTTCTAATTACCCCTTCTTCTTTGGTCGGCTCTCACTCTAACACCTAAATATTCGGTTCCATGACAGTTGATCCCCCAACAGTTGGCCCCCCGACGGTTGGCCCCCCGATAGTTGATCCCCGCGATAGTTGATCCCTCCGACAGTAGATCCCCTGAAGGATTGCTTCTACTCTACGTCCTTATTTATAAAGATAGTATGCAGAGAGGATATGCGGCCGTATAACAAAATACTATAGACTTATATATGCAGTCGGCTTTGGAAAAATACGTTATAATTTCCTACCTTCATATAATATAACTAACTGCCCCCAAAAGGGTAAGCAGAGAGGAATATACAGCCGAAGGTATCCTCATCGCATATTCCTTTGGAGACTTGGTTTTACTGTTAGTAAGTATGTAGCAGATATCCACTCAAGATGCCTGCAAAATATAAGTATATCGACTTTTGTTATACAGCCGCATATCCTCACTAAATACTTAATTTTAAAATGAGGACGTACAGCAGAAATAATTCGTTAAGGGATCAATTGTCCAAGGGACCATCTTTCGGAGGGATCAACTGTTGGAGGGATCAACTGTCGGGGGGCCAACTGTCGGGGGCCAACTGTCGGGGGATCAACTGTCGGGGATCAACTGTCGGGTCACCAAATATTCATATATATATATATATATATATATATATATCTATTAATTGTTTTTGTGTTTAATTCGTAGAATTCCTCAATTTATTTAATGTTAATCAAATTTAATAATGTTATTATTAAGTTCTGCAGGTATTTTTAGTTTTTTTTTATTATTGTGACAGCTCTTTCGGCGTTTAATGCCATTTTCGAACTAAACGCCGAAACAGATATCAATAATAAAAATAATATAAACTAACAAACACAAAAAAAAACAAATATATATATATATAAATCTATCATTATTAAATTTTGTAGTTTAGTTTTAATATATTCCCGACGAGGGATGGGTACCTCGAAACCGGTCGATATTACTATATTAAATGAATGTGGTTCAGAACAAATTTATATGTTTACATTATAATTATAACAAGCCTGAAATTAAATGCTTTTTACGAATACGAAATAAGTAATTCACCATTAGTTGCAGTACCTAGTCCGTGAAGCAAATTAATACATTATTCTTATATAATTATCAATCTATTAACCATCCAAAATTATTTTGCTTTCATCGATCAAACATTTTATTTACAAAAACGCAATTGTTTTTCTGCAAACACTCGATCGCAACATGCAAAGGTCGATGTTGTGTTAGTTGTGTAAAATTATCATTGCGAAACTTTCAGAGAACATTAAATATAGTAAATCAGTTAAGTTAATATTTAATTTATTAGATAATTTAGTTTGGAATAAAAGTCGGCTTACGAATTCCATGATAATTTTAGAATAATGAGCCGAGCAATAATAATTCATCTCGGTACGTGATTCAGAGGCGAGGAACCGCGCGCTGAGATTGGTGAAACTGAACATGCGTAATTTATGCCATTTCGTAGTTAATTATTTCCACGTAATAAGTTTGGCGTGGTTCATCAATTAAGGTTTTAAAACGTTACTCTATGTTTAAAATATGAACTATGACGTCAAAATCTGAAATCAACACTAACGTATATATAAAGAAACCTTATACTTCAGTACCTATTTTATTGTATAATATAAGTATACTTCAAACCATAGTGGTAGATACTCTCAGAATCGCCCCGGTGCAAGTCCAACATAAATAACGGATGAAATATATATTTTTTAACTGTGTTTAGTGATCGGATCCGACTAGGAGTATAGTGCTTCAGAACCTTCCCCTTCCGTGTCTTATTATCCGCTTTATTCCCTTCAGTATTCTCAACATTCTCCGATGCTCTTTAATCCCATAGGATTGGCTCAGGGCAGTTGAGACTCAAAATTTGTGAACATTGTAGAAATACCACCTTTTATGAATGCATCATAATAATGCCCATAGAATAATGTTTCGACTCCCGCGCTACTGTAGCGCTTCAACAATGTCTGCTGAAGATCTAAATCCACAGCTTCGCCTCATGAGGCACCGGATCTTTGGTCTCAAGAAAACGATACTTTCGTTCAAACGTCCATGAAAATTTCTATTATCAATATAAAATTACTAAAAAAGTAAAATATTACGAAAAAATGTATAATTTTCTACGTAAAAATGACCGAATGACAATAATTGATGTTAACAGATTCCAAAATAATAGCTTTTAATACGACAGACACAAGCCATTAATAATTTCTTCAAACGATTGGTTTTCACTTTGTGGCATCATTATTAATAAATTAATTAAAATTTACTTTGGATTCACCACTTTATTTATATAATGATATCTACATGTCTCAAAAGCGATGCTTTCTTCATCAGGAGTAATACTAAAATATAAAAATAAATAAATAATACATTTTTTTAGTATTACTCCTGATGAAGAAAGCATCGCTTTCGAAACATGTAAATATCTTTATATTAATAAACTGGTGAATGCAAATTATATTATTTAATTAATTTACAAATAATTAAAATTACACCGTGGCATTTAACCGACGGTTAAAGTTAATCTTACATTGAACAAACGTCCGAGTGAGCACAAATACTAATAATGAACACCGCTGTGTTGTTCCTTTACAGATTAATTCATTTAATTTATTGCAGTCGATATGAAATTCCGATCGTTTCTCCGCAGTCTTTAGTTGCCGATACTCGTAGGTTTCAACGGACAAAGAGATAATAGTTATATTATTATGCGGAAATCGGCGGCTTAATTCCGTGTCCCTGTTAATTGATTATATTTTCTACACTACATTTGATTCAAGCAAAGGCGTGCATAATCTTTTATTAACGGTCAGCACTCAAAAACACGTACTTTGCAGGTTGCTAACTCAAGAAATGCCATGCATTATTTATCTGTTAATTCTACATGATTAATATAGTAAAATCTATAAGGTTTCAAAAGACAATATTTATCAAACTGCAATCTTTTAAATTCTATACGAAAACGTTTTGGAATTTTAGGTAAAACGTTCAAAATTGCTTACACTGGTTTTCAAACTGATCCTATTTTCAAACATTTTAGGAGTATTTCATGGAATTACATATTCAAGATTTTTTCTGTTGAAACCCTGTAAATTTTCTTAATTACCCGAATAGAATTTACAGATAAATCATCTGTTGTATTACTTGAGTTAGTAATCTATGAAGTGATGTTTAGTGCCATTTTTCAGTGCTGGCCCTTAAGAATTTATCACATTAAGCAAAATAATATGCAGAAGCTGTAAAAAGTATTATTTTCGCACAAATGTTTACTCTTCTTCTGGTGCCATATAGATTGACTATAAGGCAAAACTCTTTAGAACTTCACTCATACTAGTTAAGTATATTAAAAAATAACTCTAATTCATGGAGAAAAAACGATAAGAGCAGAACAATGCAGTATTAATATGATAGGTACTGTGGACATTAGTGAATTCGATGACAAGACTGTGAAAATTTTTCTAATCCAAGTCCAACCCAGCAAGCAGGTCGTTGTTATTCAAAGTTTTTTCTTAAATACGACATTCTAAAATAATGATGTTGGCTGTATGTAAATTGAAAGTGAAAATCATGTTTTTCTTTCTGCAGTTACAATCATATATCAACTTTACCATTTGTGGAGAAAATTATATGTATTCTCGCAAAAAAAAAAAAATAATAGGTACGTATTATTATTATCATTCTTGCAAAAAAAAATAATAGGTACGTATTATTATTATCATCGAGTTTAAAGTACACACCAAGAAGTAAATAATTCAAATATCATAAATTTAGCCAGCAGCGATGAGTTGTTGATGAACGAGCCGTTCATTTGTGCCGGCTCATTTTGATGAGCCGTGAGCGTAAGACTCCTTGTAAACCGTAGCACGGCTCAATTGAACTGTGACTCGTTTTGAAAAACCTTGGAACCACTTAAGAAAGATTGTTTATAATAAAAATATTGATATTTGGATGACTTGTATAGCGCCGTTTTAGTGACAAATCACCTCAAGGGTTTATCTTATTATATACAAACAGATACAGAAAAATGCTTACCTTGTAGGTCACTCCAGATCAAAAGGTTAAATTACAAAGTTTTCACTTGAAAAGATATGATTTTGCACACACAGGACACAATATTAGAAAACACTGCATATTGCATGATATTGCAGTTACTGTTTAAATCCTATTTATTATTGATATCATATTTGTTGGAAGATTATTGGAAAAAGAAGTGTAGGCATTTATTTGAAACATTATTTTATTTGAGATTTTCGATAATAATTATTTACAGTTGTATTTACAATGTCGCGGCCTATGAAACGTAATTTTTTTCTCTTAATTACTTTAGGTAGGTATTAACAACTTTATTTATCTAAAAGATAAACACATTTCTGATATTTGATAGTATTCTAATGCATATTTAGATAAGGTGTTTAAGTTATGCCCACGATGGTGGGACTTGCATTTAATGTTTGGTGCCATGATGTATCTTAAAGCATTTGTTTTCAAGGCTTCGAACTTCGTGTGTAGAGATGATAAGAATAATTACCGCATATATACGCGTATAGGCACTGTACAGTACGTGAACGGCGCCTAACATTCTGGCATCTAGACGTTTTGTACCTACATCTATACACTGGGAGCTGGGCGTCGTATGAACTGGGGTATGAGCTCATGAATTGGTAGTCGGCTCTTAATATGTGCCGGCTCTTAAATGAACCGTCGTTCTATTGAGTCATACTAAATTGTTGAACTGAACCGTGACTCCCGCTCTGAGCAAAATGAGTCACGACCCATCACCACTAGCCAGTAATGATACAAATGCTACCCGTGTAAACATTATTATATTTCATTAACTGTAAATTTAATTTTTTTTAAATATATTTTAGTTCTACGAATTAAACATCATATCAATTAATAATTAATAACTTTATTTACTACTACCTACCATGATCATTACTTAGCAATTCATTTTATACGATGAGAGGAGGCATCTCTAATTGGTATTAAAAAAATTGTTTTCCAACTTCTTATATGATCAAACGCTTAAACCAATTCGGAACCCATTATTTATTAAACAATATCAAATGTTCAGCTTTCTGAAACACTAAATAGTATACCTAATTACAGCGTTATCCTTGTTTGAGGCGGCAAGATAAGGCTAAGAACATAATTCAGACTGGCAAGTTTTAACAATAATAGCAACTACCCGGCAGCATTACCTTTGAAGGACGTCAGATAAGAATAATTATCATTATACGGTTAATACTTACTTTATCCACTGGCAGCATGAAACATATAAATAATTGTAGCTTCATTAATGCCGGTTGATTACTTACTCTGTAAATACAAGTCTTTTACTTATGCATTAAACGTAATTAGTCTAATGTTCCCGGAATTAAAAATAACGCCACAAACATCAAAATACGTTTCAAATTATTATGTCCCCGCGGTTGACCCTTGCCTACTTTGAATTAAAGTCGAAAGTAACATTAATAATTAATAGTGGTAAGATCATTAAGTCTCCGGTTAATACACTCAAAATAAGGGCATGTTAGTATTAAAGTTATTAAGTTAATGACCGAAGTCATTAGCGATTTTAATTTTTGATATCCCCACCTCCCGCTAACTCCTTCCCCCCTGGCAGTGGAGAACAAACAGAAATACTTTTTTATCGCTTAAAATGTATAATTAGTTACTACAATTCGTTATTATTTTTACGGCTGGTAATACGCGGCGAGTTGAAGTGGGTGGTCGATATGAGAGTCGTAAAGGCGGAATTCCAAAGAATTCAAGCGGGCTGCTAGCTGCTGGTTGCTACCCGAACTACCCCGAAATAGTAAAAAAAGGGAATTAATCATTTGGATAGGTAGTCTGTATCTAATTAACGGGTATCACGAGAAACGGGGCAAATTTGGTAATTTTAAAATATCTATCTTATATTAAAGTACTTCAGTGCGAAATTTGAATAATCTCTGTATATAAAATGATTATTTTTCTGTCTCTCAGTTTGTTTTTATTAGTGCTGGGAAGGTTTAGAAAGTAGTTTGAATGAAATCCAATATTTAAAACTGTAGATAAAAAGTTTTAAAATTAGTATGAAAAACATTATACCCGCCGTGTTGTATTTAGGTTAGCCACAGATTACATATTCAAAAAAAGAAGGTTTGTTTGGGTAGAATATTTTCAAAATGCCAAACACAAGTAAGGTACCTACTTAAAAACTTTATTATTTAGATACATATCTTAAAAAAATAATTGTTTCTAATGAAATAAAGTTTACATGTGAATATTTCTTTCTTTAGAGATAGTAATAGTCGTCATAAGGCATTACTTTCGCTGTCTAATCAATTATGGCACCCAAACAATAAGCAATATTCCCAACTTTATTCAAAAAATAAATCCCTAGCAATGCCGGGCACACATCGGCTAGTATTATTATAAATTTACTGTGGTATAGGAATAATGCGTCTATGACTTTAAATCCACTAAACCAGGCGCATGCCCATATTATGGTGGTCGAACATAATATTAATATCATGTTAAAAAAAAACATTTCCGAAAGAAGTATTTACTTTGTAGCTTGCCATAATTATAGTATAAACGAATAAATTTGTTTTAAATCACTTCAATTTTATGTAATGATCGACTGGTTTTGGAAGTACCCCTCCTTCCTCAGGACTATTTTAAGACTGGGACTGTATATACAGTACTGATTATTTAATTAAATAAATATTATGTCTATTCTAGAGCTCTGTTTGTTTTATTTTTATGTGATACCTCATAAGAGCGCACCTGTCTATATGGAGCACGTACTAGGGAACTATATCCCAACCCAGCTGGGCAACGTTGTGAGGCGGGTTGAGGGATGTAGGGATAGGAAGGGATTTGGTAATGCTGGCCTTGAAGAGGACCGGATTAAATGTAGGAGGAGAGACGGTAGCTCGTTCTACATACGAGCCGATTGACACAAAAACGAGTCAGTGAAATGACCCGTTCTCATGAAGCCAAGATCAACTGTGGGCGGGTGTTCTGCTCGTATCCGTCGAATTTCACGAATGCGCACCATGGCGGAGGGGATCGAGGCCGCTAGCTCCTTCGAGTAGGCTTCATTAAAATATCTGTAGAAAAGACTCAGCGTACCTACATTTCGTCAGCGCATTAGAGATGGTGATAGGTCTGTGAGATGGTGATTAACAACGAATTGTCCATCAGACTAACTGCCCTCCTTCGTACAGAATAAAGCAGGTTCATCAAGCATTTGGGAGCTCCAATCCAGACGTGACTTGATATTTGATAGGATTAGCAGTTGGTCACTATTGAAGAATCTGCTAGCCCTATACAAGACGCCCAGGTTACTCGGGCTTCTATAGAGCCCCGGTACTTTAGCTGGTCTGAAATACTTACCCCGAGCATTTCAATGGAGTCTTTATTGGGGAGGATGCTCCCATCAAATTGCACCGGAGAGTCATTGACTACCTTTTTGCCGGGATTAGACAAGCTTGGGTTTTTGAGACGTAGAAGCTGACCAGGTTGACCCATCCTCCGACATGAACATTTTCTAGGTGGTGGTCAACTTTTATTCTCAAAGCTTCCCGAGATGTTCGGACGTCAACAGTGGAGGGGGGCTTGTTGAAAAGAAAACCTCCGTGATTGGTTCACATTCAAAGAGATCGTTTATGTACAACGAAAATACCGTCGGTCACAGTACGAATCCCTGAGGCACTCCTGCATTAATTTGGCGCGGAGAGAAACAATTATTGTTCCAGTTATTGGTATTTGACTGTTGCGTTCACTCTATAAACTCTGGAAAGCTATACCTACTCTCAGAAAAGCAACGAACCGTAAGGATTTAAAAAAAAAGTCAAATATCAAAGAAATTGGTAAAAACTTGTATACACGCTCAATTATTCAATTGGCCACAGAAATCAGTGAAAGATGATAGTAAAATAGCAATTTTCAAATATCAATGCATTATTCCTACCCGAACTTGTAAAAACTACTGTATGTAGTTACTGGGTATTCTTTAAGTGCATATAAAATGTACATTTCATCGACATAGTTTCACATGAATTACAAATTGGGAGTGGCTCCCAACAGAACTTTCCCATTCTATCTCCTATTGGTGTTGGCTATCATAAAAATTTTTTACCTTGCAGCTCGGAATAACTTTGCAGATCTGCACTCGTATCAGTCATCGTGGCAATGAGTCGAGGCATCTTCCATTAATCTTTATCTCAATTTTCAGTTGGGATGTTTAATATTTTGCCCGTCATGGTGAGAATAAGATATTGAAGTTTTCATATTTTCTTATTGAATGCAATTTTATTCCATTCAATCAATAACTTGTATATTAGTCACCCTTCCTGACCAGTATCCATATTGGTATTCTGAGGATGTGCCTATAGAGTAATGTTTTAAAATATTCTTTCGTGACAATGATTTGTTTAGATTGTGTCCAGGAGGACTATTCTGGTTCTATTTAAGGAATATTCTTTATGATTTTCCTGATGCCTAAAGACTTCTTGTTTATTGCAGTTACGGTTCTCTCGAAGGACAGCTATCATTCAGCTAATGACTTTCTGTAAAAATATAGAAATTTGCGTAATTTTAACAATTAGGTATTATCGTAAGTATTGACTTAAAACATTATTAGTGAGTCATTTCTTATATAATATATCCACAATTTCACAATATCGACATTCACAATACCCTTTCAAAATATCGAACCGAAGTAATACATATGACCACAAATTAATGCACGAGTATAAAATATATCGAGAGAATCTCCTGTCCCGATCTCATCTTCCTCTTCCTTTCCCCCCCCCCTTATTTCATTTTTTCTTTATCTTGTTAGCTTCATAAATAAAAAATTTCTATTTAACCACTGTTAACATAAGAAACTTTGTTGGTTTCACTTTTATTAAACTTCCTTTGTATATATATATATTTGTATTAAAATATGTTTTTTTCTCACAAATAAATACATAATGCTATTAAATTAATCGAATTAACGAAATTGCGATGCTTGTAAAGTACCTATGCCAAAAGCCTAAAATGTTAGATAAAACTTATTAAAATAGAAAAAAATGTATAATAAAAACCAATTGATAATTAACTGCATGTGTGTGTAATGCACCTGTGATTTTAAATAATACTGTGATAATTAAACCACAGACATTTTTAAAAATGTATTGTCATTGACATGGTTAAGCAAAATAATAACACTTATAATAATAATAGAATTTATTATTTTTAAACACACATTATTTAACAACAAAATGGAAGAAAGCTTTCACTCTCCAACTAGGAGCCAATCCCGTTTTAGGACAGTCAAATTGACAAGTTTAGTTCATAGGGGGAAAAGCTAGTATTGACTTTGTGTGGTAATATAATATATCTAGAAAATGTGTTATAATTAAGTATAAAGATATGCGAAGAATATACCAAAAACTAGTACAAAAAAATTTGTGTATACCAGATAATTTGAGTATAGTATAATAGTTAATATAGAATAATATTTAAGCTGAAAAAGACAAGAAAAAATTGTATAGGGTAATCGTTTACGTATGCCAGATAATTTGAGTATAGCATAATAGTTAAGTGCTTATGAAGAGATGAGAAAAAAAAATTATAGAGTATACAATTATGTACATGTATTTGATAGGTACTGGTTTGTGCTATGAGGAAAAAATGCGTTTAAAAATGAGTACTAAAAAAATAAATAAATAATAAATAAATAATAAATAATATATTATTGAGTAATATCGATAAGATTGAGTTATGTATCACTCAGCTTTATGAGGTGGCGACGAAACCCAGGGATGCAGTCCAAATAGGGTGCAGCAAATAGTTAATAACATATTAAAAATATTTTATTCAGCAAGTACAAACAGTTACTTAAGTAAATTGTTTATAACCAAATATTTGTCCTTTTTCCTTTCCTCAGTTAGGGGTTTTAATCCAGTTAAGATCTTTTCCCAAAGAGCACAGATAATGTAACATAATTTCACTCAAGTAAATCAAACCATGAGATTGCAATAGTAATGAGGCCAAAGCACCGCAGTACAGGTTAGATAGAAAAGATGAAGGGTATTTTACAATTCCTAGGATATTGTTATAAGCCCTAGATAAAATAATTCATAAAGTAAATTAAAGAAAAATGAGTTTTTAAACTTAAGGAAAAGGATAATAAATTTTTCTTGAACCAGAATTTTAGGCCTCTTAGTTTACACGCCATTAAAAAAATAAGTGATAAACATGACTGCGTACCATTCTAATTCTTAAATTTAGTTTTATTTTACGCAATTAATTCATTCAATGATTACGACGTTTGAAGACTTTCAATACAATTTATTTTTATTGTGTTTTAGAATG